>PVJL010002937.1:123420-175337 GCA_004026885.1 Lyroderma lyra
AAGATGAAATATTGCCATTTGCGACAAAATGGATGGACCTGGAGATCATCATGCTAAGTGAAATAAGCCAGACAGAAAAAACAAAGAACTGCATGATTTCACTCATATGCGGAATATAAAACTGAAAGCAAAGAAAAAAAGAAATGAACAAACAAATAACCCATGGACACAATCAATAGTTTAATGTTTATTTGGGGAGGAGTGTGTTAGGGAGGGGTTCAGAAAGGGGAGGGGGTGGGAGAGGAGGGGGGAAGCTAAATATAAGGTGATGGAAAGAGAAGTCACATTAGGTGGTGAACTTATTATACATCAAGTTGACAATGCACTGTAGAACTGTATGCCTGAAACCTATGTAATCCTTGCTAACAGATGTCACCCCAATTTTTCCTGGTAGGCTGTATCAATAAAAAAGACTGTGTGTATGTTGGGAAAGAGAAAAAAACAAAACAAAACAAAACAAAACAAAAAAACTACAAATGAGAATATGAAGCCTTAAAACAATCAAATAAGGTTCATGAGCAAATTGAAATTCAAGATCAAAATAGTGTGACTCAGGAATGAAAGCTCTTAAATGTCATTGTATATGTTATTGGGTATGTATTTGCAAATAAACAAAGCCTTAATTAATGGTTTTTAACAGGGAAGGAACAGACCTTGATAACTTCTTAATAATTGAAGTTACAATGGGCACTTGAATGTATGAGTTGGATGCTTATGTGCTTGCCCCATTGTGAACAAAAACAACAAAAAAGCCTCACAGATTATTAATAGGATGGATTCCTATTGTCAATGTTGTTTAATTTCTTGTACTTTTAGACTCATTTGTTGAATATATACCTATCCTTGGAAATTATAAAAAAAACCCCAACGGATTCTAGCTTTGTCTTTTCTAAGGCATTGAGATATGAATTATTCAGTGCTACCTTGAGAATTTAACTCTGGTTTGAAGACCGATTTTTAGTTATGGGAGAAAATCAGAATGGCTGCCTTTGCACCTTAAATGACAATAATGGCTCAGAACTGCTGCTCTGGAGTCAATGTGTTAGCATGCCTTCCGTGCAGCCATTTTAGGATCATGTGACATTGCTTTCTTCTAGTGGTGGTTGTCTTTCCTTGCCCCTTAGACATAATTTCAGGCCTTATTTTGTTCAAGAACCTTGTGACCTGACCATATGGGTTCTTTGTGGCAGCACGTAGATGAGTTGGCATCTATGTGCTGGCTCCAGGAAGATCTTTAGTTTTGCCAGAGAGTATACTAGCCTCTTCCACAGCTCATAGTTGAAAAGTGGTTTTTAGGGGTGGAGAAAACCAGACACAGAGGTCAATAAGAGCCTAACTAGGAAGAAAATGTTACCTTGGGAATTTAACTCCTCTGTCAAAAGCTAATTTTTAGTTACAAAGGGGAAAATGAAAACAGCTTTATCAATATATAAAATTACAACAAGGGTGCAGGATTACTGGCTTTAATGAAAGTATCTTTGTCTAGGTGGCTGTAACAAAATATAATCTGGGTGACTTACAAACAGAAATTTATTTCTTACATTTCTGGAGACTTGGAAAATGAAGATCACGGTGCCAATGATGCAGTGTCTGGTGAGGACCTGCTTCCTCATTTGATGGATGTCTTCTCACTGAACGTTCAAATTGATGGAAGGGACTACTTAGGTCTCTGGAGTCTCTTTTATATGGGAACTAATCCCAATCATGAGTAGGCTACCTCCATGACCTAATCACCCCCCAAAAGCCCCACCTCCTAATATCATCACATTGGGAGTTAGGTTTCAACAAATGAATTTTAGGGAGACATATATGTGTATATTTAGTCTGGAGCAGAAAGTGCTGGTGAAATGCAAATATTTTACTAGGATAACCAACACAACATCACAGGCGTCTCCAGTACTCACAGGGAATGCATGTCATTAGGGAAAGAAGCAGAAGTATAGAAAAAGCAGTAAGTGATTCAGGAGACCAGCATCTGTGCTAGCTCCCAGCACAGCTGTGAATTTAGGAAGCCCTTGGGCCCTCGGCATCTCAGAGCTTTGCTGTAAATGTAGGCTAGATCATCGCCTGGAATAAAGATAGGATGGTTTTTATAAGGCTACGTGTTTACCAATAACCAGTAACAATAATTTCCTATATTAATAAATTATATTGATTGTCATGTGTCTGATAAATGGCAATATTGTCATTATAAGTAATTATAAGGGACTTTTGATCAGTCAGAAGAAATGAGGAAAAAGATAAGTTGTGGAGTCATACTTTGGAATAGCTCACTGCCTTTTCTCCAGGAAATTAGTGGTCTGGTTAGAAACTCCCTCAAAGTAGATTTAAATTTTAGTTGAAACTTGAAGAAATGATTTTTTTTTTTTTATTTTCTTTTTGGTATGTGGGTAGCTCCCTGGCTGGGAATCGAACCCAGGCCGCAGCGCTGACAGCGCCAGCGCCGAAGCCTTAAGCCACTACACCACCAGGGAACTCCCAAAGAAACAATTTTAATTCCTGAACTGCTATGTCTTCCATGTGAGGAAAGTACATGTTATGGCTTTGAATAGTGGAATTTGTATGAACCATCTTATGACTTACATGTGACCTTGTGCTCCAATCAGTACAAAAAGTATATACACTTCTCCAGAAGGCACGTGCATAAAGTCTTGACAACTATTTTTATTGGAAAAAGAAAAGCATCCACCAAGCAGTATCCTTAGACAGAGACAGCTGTGACTGTGTGGAGATACAGTGGCAAATGTGGGAAGACAGAAAGGTTTGAGTTTGGTAATGACTTATGGCATTTTCTATAACTAAATGTGGAAACATGATGCTACAGAGCAGGGGGAGATGTTTTTCTTTCTAAAATAGCTGCAGAAAGACAAGTCCAATGGCCAGTGATGGCACACCTTCAGTGGACGCTTCCTCCCCTAACCCAGAACTCTTAGGGTGGGCTACCATCCATTTGTTCTTCGCCTTAATTGCTGTGATCTCCCCCAGGCTTCATTCCTCAGGATCTCACTGCCTCAAAGTAACAGCTGCCTGGACCATGAGTCTACATGGTGAAAATGTCCCCCTACAAGGGAAAAATTCTGCAAAAGAATGAAGCGAGAGTTTGCCCCAATATGTTGTTAGGAAATTTCCAAACATACAGCAAGCTTGAGAGTATTCTTTTTTTTTTTAATTCATTTTTATTGTTAGACTTATTGGGGTGACATCTGTTAGCAAGGATTACATAGGTTTCAGGCATACAATTCTACAGTGCATTGTCAACTTGATGTATAATAAGTTCACCACCTAATGTGACTTCTCTCTTCTATTAATGAGTCAATATCCAAAACCCTACCACCCAGTTCTTACCATTAACATTTTATTGTACTTTATTTATCACATCCATCCATCGATCAGCATGCACACGATTAGTCAGAATTATGTATTTATTTTTAGTTTTTCTTCTTTTGATGCAAAATGTACTACAGTGGAATGCATAAATCTTAGGTGTACATTCGTTATTAGGATCATTACATAGGCCTGTGTCAGCCTCTGTGTATCAAGATATAGAACATGACCGTCACCCCAGAAATTATCTTCATGTCCCTACTTAGCGCTTGCCCGCCCCCAGCAAAAGAACCACTGTTCTGTTTTATTCTCCTGCATATTACCTTTGTTTGCTTTAAACTTCATAATTGGAACCAAACAGTATGTGAATTTTTGTGTAAGGATGCTTACTTGGCATAATGGTTTGGAGATTCACCCATGTTGTTGTGCATGTCAGTATTTTGTTCTTCCTTATTGCCAAGTAGTATTTCACTGTATAAAACCTATTGAGTTTTATTTTGCAGTTTTCATTTTATAAACAAGTTATCAGGTGAAAAATTCTTAAAGAAATGTACAGCTATATGAATTAGTCATCAAGTATAGAAAGCACAGATAGACTTGTTAATAATTTTTATGCCTGAATCATATGATTATGTCTGTTGTATAGTAACATTTAAAGCATTTTCAAAACTGTTTTCTCTGGTTTTCCTAGGCTTTAATAATTTATAGTAATCTATATTACTCTGACCATTGTAGGCTAATGATTTTTAAAGCAAAATATTACATTAAAAAGCATTACATTAACTTATTTGCATCCACTTATAATATCTACTTATAAAATTCACTTTTTATGGCATCCTAAAATATTCACAACTATCCTCAAATTTTAATTTCAGAGTTTTAATATTTTCGATTAAGAAAGTGCATTGACTACAGTAAAAAAAGATTTTTGTTTCTGTTTTAGGTCCTATATTAGAGACCACAAAGCAAGATTTCTTTCAAGAAGCAAAAACTCTTGTTGCCCAACATGAAAAGAAAATAAATGAGGTTAATGCTTTGCATTTATTTAACATTATATTTTTCAGGAAACTAGTAACTATTTGTTTATATTACAATAATGGTTCCAAATGATTGCATGAACCCTAATAGATTTTGAAGAGAATAGAGAGAAAATGAAATTCTTACTAGCAAGAATTTATTTCAGATTGCATTTAAAAAGATTTTTCAGCTATACAGATTATTTAATTATACATATGTATTTAATTTGCACTTAATCCAATTTTTAATGTTTCCTTTTGATTAATTATAACAGAAATATTTGGATTAAACATCTCAAGTAAATACCACTCTTTAAACACTGTTAGGCAAAGCTGAACTAGAAAATATACTGTGAGGTGTCTCCTTCATGTCCCCAGCATGACATGCTTACCTGAGTCTTCTTCCCCATCACTTTGCATTAGAGCTGTTCACCATCTGATATAGCTCCTTGAGGGCAGCAACCGTCTTTTGTGAATGTTGCAGCTTCAGCAAGAAACATTGTGCCTGGCCCAATAAATATTTGCTGAATGGCACGGATTTGGAAGGTGAGGGAAGAAAGATGGAAGGGGAAGGTGACAGCAGAGAGACAGGTGTGTCAGTACAGAATGAAATTTTGGAGAGCAGCATCTGCAGAGGAGATGGGAAATTTGGGGGAACAGTAGGGACTTGGGGGAGGCAGGTAAGGGAAGGGGATATTAGGATGAATTACTGCGTGCCACACTTAAAAAAAGAGTTTAAAATAAATATTTGAAATATTTTTTAATGCTATTGTACGGGAGAGGGGGATTATAATTTTATGCATGTTCCTTTTGAGTGGTCCTCTATGCTGAGATTGGCCATAGGTGGTTTTATTCTTATAATCAACACTGTTAACATTGCTTAAGTTATTTTTTCCTTTAACCAAATAATACTATTGAATTATATTGATCTCACTAGTAGGCATATGGGATAAAAACTTCACAGTCTTCAGAGTGAGACAAACATGCTTTAGAACCCTGACCTATTATTGGAATTTAATCTAATAATAACATAATATTCCATATTTGATTGCTTGGAAAAACCTAATACTAGCATCCTAATTGCCATCTTGAGTTGGCAACAATTTGAATTTGTCTAAATCTTTTCTTTTTGCAGTGGGGAGAGGGGAGGGAGTAATAGCTCTATCTATGGGCCAGAGAATGACTAAACAAGTATAATTGTTTGGATATATCTGTCAAACACCTGGGACTGTATTATTTTTCTATTGCTCAAGGTAGTAAAATTAGGAAGCAATTAATTGATCTGAAACACATATCTGATTATCAATATCCTTTTGTTGAGAACCTACCTCCCTGTATGAACAGTTGTTAATGGTTCAACAGAGAAAGAGTTTTGGGGTTGTTAACACTTTATGGACATTGAAAATTCTTCTAACATAGTTGAAAATAATTAAATTTTTATGTATCTATTTAAAAACTTCTATTTTAAAATAGACTTTAAAGCTGTATTTGGAAATAATCACTTTGAGGAGAAAATTACACTAAATTTTATAATAAAATTTATTATATAATTTTATTATACAATTAATATGACAATTAAATTTAATTAAATTTTTGTTTTATTCATAGAACAAAGTTCAAGGTACTTCTATAAATGTTTTTAGAAATAAACACCAAAAACCAAAATCTGGCAAATTTATACCTTTGGATATTAAAAAAAAGGAAACACTTGATGTGATCCAAGAACTTCAGGCAGCACACAAAAGTATTTGTTTTCCCAACAAGGTTTCCAAAAGCAGACATTATGAGGAGCCCCCACAACAAACTTCTTTCAAGCAGCCACGCATTTTTAATGTAAAAGAAAGATTCACAGGATCTATAGATCTAATTGCAAAAGGTAAGATTTTAGTGGAACAAAGAAGTTCAGCAAGCCAACAGGAAAAACTGTTTGCTTCTGGTGTACTTGTCATGATATTTCCTTGTTACGACAAAACCCCAAATTTAAAATTTTAGCAACAGAAGGTAGAGAGGCATAATTGTTAATAAGAGTCGCTCACCTCTGGGGACCACTGGAAATAGAGAATAGAGTGTCCGAATGGGAAAGAAGAATTTAGGGGAACAAAATTGGGTAAAATGCCTTCCAACAGAGTGATATTCCTTCTAATACAAGTTGTCAGGAGCTATTTAGTCTCCTGTTACTTAGAACAGTCAGCGGCGTATGGTCCTGGGTTTTATTGTTGAGTAGGGTAGCTATGGTAGGCAAACTACTTGTGTGTTCCTCCAAAACCCTAAAAGGATTTTTGGGAGCTATAGAGTTTTCCTTTAAGACAAATTGTAGTAAAGGTTTATTCTCTATCAGGAACGTGGTGAAGGGGAACCTGGAGGTCTATTTGAAGCAAAGGCATTGTTTTCCTGAGACTAATGGGTGGAATAAATGACCTCTTAAAACATATTTCTTGTTATAGCTTTCATAACATCATCTACATTTATCTTCTTTTTTTTTATTGCTTATTATGTTATTCATTCATTTGAATGGTTCCATTCAGTGACTGCCCTGCACCAGGCACTGTGTTAAGAGTTGGAGAGACAAACGTTAAAAGGCTCTGAGAGCAATGGTGGGAATAAACACCTGGGTAGGGTCTCATCCTACAGTGTAGCAATGGCTGTAACAGAGGTAAGTACCAAGTATTATGACAACACCGCGAAGTAACCAACCAACTGGCTGGACCAAAAATTTCTCAGAAGAGAGCTCATCAGACATTAGTTTTAAGAAGAAGTTGGTCAGAGGTTGGGTGGGAACAGGAGAGACCATTTTGAGCAGTGGCAGCAGAACACTGAAGCCCTGAAAGGGGAAAGAAGATGATGGGTTTTGGGAAAGAAGACCTCGGGGTAAGAAATAAAGTTGAAAAGATGGGTGCAGGTGGATTTTGAAGGGAGTATAATATGAGGCCTAGGACTTGAATTTATGTGTAATGGAAAGCCTATGGTGACTTTAAATCTGGGGGTGTGCAAGGGCTACGTTAGGACCATATCTTTCTGCTAAAAAAATAAAACTGACAGCAGAGGCTGTGGAGAGAATGGTGGCAGAGAGATAAGAGGGAGATGTTCCAGGAAAGGGATGGTCTGTGTAAGAGGTGTCAGGGGCCAAAATTAGGGCCGTAGTGAGGCATGAAGTGCAGAGGAGGGATGTCACATTGGCATTTCTCAAAGTGTACTCTTCAGAACAGTAATCCTGAGGGATTCACCTTGGCAAAAGGGTTCTTTGGTTAAATAAATTTGAAAAAATGCATTCACTTCTTGAAGGTTCATATTGAACATTAAAGTATTGAAAGCTTTGAGAAATACTGCAGAAAAGAAATCTGGTTATTGTTTTTAACCTGCCTACCCCCAAATCATCTGATTAAAAAATGATATGGAAGATTCTAGAGTGGAAAACTGAACAGCTATCATTAAACTGAGATAGGACCGCAGAGGGAGAACAAATTTTGGGCAGATGGGGAAAATGATGGGAAAAATAAGGAATTTAGTTTTAGACCTAATTTAAGTAGACATGTATATGGAGATAACCGTTAGGAGGTTGCAACAGGAGAGAAGTAGGTGAAGATGGAAGATTCATGTTGGGGGTCATTGCCAGATTAAGATTGTGGGGTTCTCTGAGATGGGGAAGAGAGAGAGGTGCAATTTTGAATAGGCAGAAACTAGAGAGTTGGGCAATGTGTATGAGGTGCCTATTATACATACAAATGAAAATGTCCAATAGCTAGTCTCATGTGTGTGTGTGTGTGTGTGTGTGTGTGGGCTCAGCGGCAATGTTGCAGTCAACAATGTATAGATCAATATTGTCCAATAGAAATACAATACGAGCCACAAATGTGGTCACCGAAAAATGTCTACTGGCCACATGAAAAAGTAAAAAGAAACAAGTAAAAAATAATAATAAATTTACTTAACCTAATAAACCCCAAATATTATTATTTCATCAATATCAAAATGAATGAGATAATTTACATTTTTTTCATAATAGGTCTCCAAAATCCACTGTGTATTTAAGAAATTGGTCTAGTCACATTTCACTTGCTCAGTAGATAATGGTTGGTGAGTGGGTATTATACAGCCACTCTGTCCAGCACAAGTATAGATTTTATTTAGAACCATAGACTTAGATGAGATCATCTAAGTAGTAAACGTGGGTGGAAGAAAAAAAATCCAGGGACTAAGTCCTCTAGTTTCCAAAATTTAGACGGCAAGAAGAGGGGTACCCAGAAAAGGAGGAAATCAGGAGAGTGTGAAATTTTTTACTCATTCATCAGTCAAGGAGGAGGAACTCCTTAGACAGGAGCAAGGAAAGCTCACCTGTTGTCCCAGGAGGAAGGCACGGCCATGGGCACAGACACAGGCCAATTGGTAGATTAGGTGGTGGGGCTGCTTCTATATTTTCAGTGAAATTAAAATGAGGTCTTTACTTGAGGATGGGATGGGAAGTATTGGAGTTTTGAAGAGTGAGAAAAGGGGTGAAATAATCATAATCTAGGAAAGGGTGAAGGTGCATGGGCTATGAAAAGGTAATTTGCTGTGAAAAATAAAACCACACCCCCCTTCTTTTTAAGAGAAATGGTTGAGAAGTATGGGTAAAGATGAAAGAAGAAATTGACTTTATCTTAATCCCTAGAGTATGGGAAGGGAGAGAACTACTAAAGAACCGAGGTCCTTAGGACAATAAGCATCGTTAGAACAAGGTAGGGGGGACATATAAGAACCTAGTGAGAAGAGCAGTTTAGCTGATGAAAGATCTGGGTTTTTTAGGGCATAGTGAAGAGTTCGAAAAAGTGATTCAAAAAATGATGAAAGATTGAGGGTCTGTGGAGATGAACGTCAATGGCAAAGAGTGAGAAAAAGGTTTCTCTTAGAGAAAGGTGGGTAATTTGTTTTAAAGATAGTGTTTTTAAAATTTTATTTTATTTTTTACTGTTCTCTTCAGCAGTTTGTAATTGCAAGCCCAAGCATATCGTGCATGGGAATTATCAGAAAGGAGTGAAGGTTTTAACAAGAGCACATGGAGGGCAGTGGTCCTCCTGAAAATCCTATTGTAGGTTCTGCTGAAGTCAGAGACATTTCACCAGGAGCCTTGGCATGTGTCCCATCAGGCAGTGAAGTGCTGATCTTAGAGTTTATATTTGAATTAAAATTGCAATTTATTTCTCAATATTCTTATCTCAAAAAGCATATGATAAGTCTGTAACTTGGATTGGTTTTTAAAACATACTCCTGCTATTCACATCAGTATGAATGGAAGCATGATCAAGGTATCAGTGCCATTAATTCCAAAACTTGATGAAAGTTTGTGAGATTAGAAAGGAAAACAAGTCCTGCGTGTGCGGTATATGTACCTTTTGCTTATGCTGCATCGACAAATTCAATCGTATTATCTTTCATAAGCTGAACATTTTATGTGACAAAAGGTACATTTTATGCGTTTGATCCAAGGCTATCAACTTTAAAAACACACTGTAATGATTATAATATCAAATACCATTAGTAAATCTGCTTTTTGTGCTTGCATATAATACATACTCATATTTTTCTTAATAAAGCAAAATCGAAAAAAGAAATGATTTCCTCTTTGAGTATATAGATGGTCTATAGTACTGCTTAACTAGCTTCTGTTGTCATACTGTCAACAATTTATAAAAATGACTAGAAATCACATACAAAAACTAGTTCTTATAATGTGTACTAAATATTAGTTTATAGTTACCATATAATATATAGTATTCACTCATTGATGCATTCCCTTGGGAACAAAAAATACTTAGGTCTCAATTTATTTAAATTTGAAAACAGATTTTAATTAAACTCAATGAGATTTCATCATATTCATTTTGAGCAAACATATTTAGACTTATTAGATTTTTTCTTAATTAGTTTGGAAAGGAGTAGATATGTGTGTGTGTGTGTATGTTCTTTGTTCTCCAAATTATAAATCTTTTCCTTCAAATATGAAATGAAGGTATAATGAATTTTAATAATGCTTTAAAATAATTATGTGGATAAAAAGTACTGGAGAAACCTATCAGGAAAAACGACTTTGTATTAAGTTTATTTTTTGGTTCCCAGTGATGACAACTTACCAAACAGTTTTTTGAGCAACAATGTTTATAAAATGTTCTATTTTGTAGTTTAATGATTTTAAGTATATGTGTAATATTACCAAACATATTAAAACTGTTCTTTACTCATTCCAACAAAATTATTTGTAAAAATTTAAGACCAGATTTCATAACAATTTATAAGACATGGAAACTAGATTTTTTTAAATGCAATGGGAAATTATATTGAATTTGGTATTACAAAAAAATTTGATATTTGAAGCTTTGGAACTTGAAACATACTAATTTTTCTTCATGTGTAAAACAGACTCTAATTGGGGTATTTCTAAATGAGGGAGTAAATTTGGGATAATGTCTTTAGAGATCATCACAAAGAATTTTGCAACTGCTTCTCAGCTTCTCTTAGTTTCTTCCTGGTTTAGATGGCTATATTGTTTCCTGTTTCTTGTCATTTTCTTTTGCTTGCTTGTGCTCTTAAAGAAAGCACCTAAACAGAATATTTAAAATTAGCAAAGAAATAGAATTATATATCTACATGACAGATGTCTTCAACCCAGTCATTTCTTCTTTATGCTTGCTCTTTTTGTACTGACCTGGATGGAGACTCGAAATAAGACAACAGACTCATGGTTTCTGTAGTAATGTGTTTTACTACATTCAAGTAGCCACCCACTTCATTAACTTTTAATAAACTGATGTTATCTTAAATATGAAAACTATTAAATTATTACAAAGGATTTAGAGACCATTGAAAGGCATAGTTTTTACCATCCGCCTTCTATTAACTCTATTGCTAACCTGATAACAATTAGGGAGTAACAGCAATCTTAGCGTTAGAGCAGTGACTTGCAGAGGTTTTCTGATTAAGTACATTCGTTCTGTGTTTTGCATTTGACAAGGGACACAGGTAGATAAGAGTGAAGAGGTGAGTGAAATATTTTACAGTGGGCTAGGGTCCTTCCTAGGACATTCGTACACAAGCTTTATGTGTGAGTAAACTATAGCAACGTCTTCAAGGAAGGAAAATGAGAGCAGTTGCTTCCTAGAAATGGTATTCTGTTCGTAATGAGGACCTTCTTCAGTGGACATTTGTTGTTTTGGCTTCTCAGCATCCTTTAACCTTACCTCTGGAAACAGTACTCTGATTCCACTTTGGAGAAAAAGTCCTTCTACTTTGAGTCTGTGCAGTTTGGGGAGGGCTGTCACCCTCCTCCCAAGCTCCAGGGTTGGCATGTGATTCAGGCACAGCCTACGAGAAGGGCTTATTCTCCTGGCCACAGCAATGGGTGGAGTGAAGGGCCTCAACCAGCAAAGGATGGTACGAGCTTGGAGGTACCAGAGAACACAGCACAGAATTCTAGAATAAAGTCAAGAGTGGGCTGAAGAACGAGCAAGCTGAAAGATGTAGAAAAATCAAGTCCTGAGGATGTTGTTTAAACTTCCGCCCCAAGCTTGGCCAAAGACAGACTTTACCCAGACTTCCCAGTTTATGTGAATTTGTGAAGTACCCACTGTGAGAAGGCAGTGTGGTTCAGTGACTCAAACCATGCGAGTTCACCTTCTAGATTCGAATACGAGCTTTCTCATTCATTAGTTTCTTCTATTTCTTTACACTAATTTGGTTTCCTGTTGATTTTCATTGGTAGCCTGATGGAAATCTATTCCTTATCCAGTCATTGTAGAAATGACTGAAGGTGACCTATTGACACTGTGATTTTGAACTTACAGCTTCCAAAACTGAAAGTAGAAATTTCTGTTGTTTTAAGTCCAAAACTGAAAGTAGAAATTTCTGTTGTTTTAAGTCACCAAGTTTTTGGTAATTTGTTATGAAGGGCATAAAAATAATACTGTGTATTCCAAAAGTACGTTGCAATTGTGAACATCATTTAAAAAATATTTTTCCTTGTTATAGTGAGTACAAAAGTGTGATCTATAGACTGATGATTTCAATTTTCCCTTCCTCAATCATATATTTATTTAGCAGCTACATTAAGCTCATGCTTGAACAAGAGATACTATTTACCGTGGTCTCTGACCTCCTGGAACTTTCAGTTTAGTAGAAATTACCACCCTCCACCCTGTTCCCTTTAAAATACAGCTTTTGTAGTTTCTTTGGGTTTTGTTTTTTTTGTTTTGTTTTGTTTTTTCTTTCTTTTGGTGGTGGTGGGACCAGGATTATGAGTAACATGGCCTTTTCCCTTCTAAGTTTGGAGCCAATTAACTGAGAAAGCAGACATAGGAATTGGGCAAATGAGTTGAAATACTCATTTTGTTAGAGAGAAAGCCGATACAAGAGTATTGTTCCAGAAAAGTAGCCCTGTGGCTTGTTATCCTCTCCCAGAATTACACTTCATACTCCTGCCCTCTGAACAAACAGCATGTGCCCTCTCACTAAACCTCGTAGTGCAGAGGGGAGCACGCTGGCCTGCTCCATGCTAGTAGCCTGGAGAAACTTCCGAGGGAGTGAGCCCAATCATACTCTTCTCGTTAGAGTGAGGAGACCTGTGGGGTGAGGCAGAACTTTTACCCTCAGGAACCAAAGCCATGGATGTTTCTGTCCATCCATACCCTTGTGTCTCTTGAGTCTCTGAACTAAGAGAAAGGATAAATACAAGAGGGCTGTCCAGAAAGTATCCAGCCATGTAATAGGAAAAATAGAGGCATTTATGGCTGGATTTTTTTCTGGGCAGGCCTCGTATGTGTGATCCTTAATGATATAAATTCCTATCAGGGGCCACTGAGAGGCGGTGTTGCAGTCTACTTGCAGGATCTACCTGTCGTCTGAAGTTTTATACCTTTGAAGGGTTTGGAAAGGAACAGCTATAAACTGGGTATTAAGATAATTAAATGTTTTACTGAGTGGCATGTAATTTCCTCTTAGTAATGCTAGAGTCTTTGGGACATTAAAAAACGTGCAAGCCATGAACACTTCCTTCGCCTCAGTGATTTATATGTAGCCAGAGGACCCATAATTATTTCTGTCCTACTGTGTGAAAGCTAGTTAACCCCAACCACTAACATTTGTGTTAATTTAACCTTTATCAGGTACAGATGTGATCATCACATGCTAATTAATAAATCAAGTAACATTCATTTTAAACATTTGAGGCTGAACTTATTAAGATCTTAGTTGTCTCTCTGAGACAATGCATTTCTGAGATTGATATGTTTATATAAACGATAAGTAGAAACTAACTTAATTGATTTCTCTTTTTATTATTTTTGAAATGGAGTTTTTTCATTGACTTCCACATAAGCTAAGGAATGTTAAGACAGTAACCCTATTTCTAGTAAGAGAGTCTTTTGTCATTTTGCAACTACATTGTTCATGTGCTTCCCTAACTTCTCCTGCCTCTGGTCTCAACTTAGTCTTTAAATAAAGTTATGCCAGAGTGATTTTTGTAAAATGCGATTCCTATACTCTCTTTTTTCTAAAATCCCTCAATGTTTCCCTAGGGCTTGCAGAATAAAGGAGGTTAAGTTATATGCTTTATGCATCTCAACTATGAATATTAAAAAAATTGATTAACCATTATAGAAGAAAGATTGAATTATCTTTCCATTCTTTTTTATGGAAATACAAAATTTTTGTTGCATGCAGTGGTAGCCAAATAAGTAGGAAAAAGTATAGAGCTGTGTCTGGTAGTTAATTAACAAAAACATTACATTCTCCATTTTGTAATGTTGTGATTCTTTGTCAGTTTTTTGGAATTTGTGGTGATAACTGCTAATTCTAAATATTCTCATTCATATCTCATTTTATATTTATGCTTTTGTAGACACTCTATTAGTATGGTCCACAAGTTTTAGTTCCCAGAATATCTGGATTCACTACTGATGGAGAGGCAAAGTTAGAAGCAGGGAAATCAGAGGCTACTGTTGTAAAGTAGATATGATGAGATGGTGCGTTAGATTAGGGTGGTGGTAAGTATTTAGGTTTCAGATCTGTTTTGAAAAGTAGAACCGTCAACTCATCAGGATTTGCTGATGAGTTGGTTATTCAGTGTTATTGGAGAGAAAGAGTCAATTCATCAGCAAATCCTGTTGAATATAATACCTTCAAAACAAATTCAAAGTCTAAACACTTTTGCTCCAAGTTACTGAGGATGGAGTTGCCATTGTCCAAGGTGGAGACATCTGTGAGAGGAACAGATTTGATACTTATGATCAAGAGTTCAGATGTATATAAAAATCTGAGATGTCTGTTAGATATCTAGGTGGAGATCCTGAGTAGGAAGTTGGTATTAGGGCTTAAAGTTCATGGTGGAAGACTGGACTCATATCACTTTGGGATACCTCAGTTTATAAGTAGCATTTAATGCCCAGAGACTATATGATATAGCCATATAGGAGTTAGAAAAGTCCAAGGACTAAGGCATGAAGTATTTAGAGGTGAAGGAGATGAAGAGAAACTAGCAAAAACAACTGAGAAAGGAGCAGTAAGTGAGGAAGGAAAAATAAAATCAAACCCAAAATAGGAGACTGAAATTCTGAAAACTGAGTGAAGAGGGTATTTCAAGGATGAGGGAGTGATTGATTAATTGAGTCAAATTCTTCTTATAGATCAAGTAAGGTGAGGACTGAAAATTGACATTAAAGTTAACAGTGTGAAGATCAATAATGTACTCAACAGCTGCTGTTTTGATACAGTGGTCAATTTAAAAGAGAATGGGCAGAGAGAAATTGGACATCAAGTCTAAGAACTATTTCAAATTGTTACCCAAGAGAACACAGGAATTAGGTGCCTGTTGAAAGAGGTGAGGACAGAGAGAGTAGTTTTCTATTGTTTGTTTATTTTAAGGTGGAGAAATGACAACATTTCTGGTCAGAACAACCAAGAGGATAGAGTAAAATCACAGATAAAGAAAGAAGAGAGGAAAATTGCTGGGGAGTAATGCTCTGAAGGTGAGAATGGGTGAGAAGGGCTGTACAAGGGGAGGGCTTGACCTTAGATTGGAACATGGATTATTGTCACCCAAAATAATGAGAGAGCTCACAGAGTAGATGGCTACAGATGCTGTCAGGAGGGTAGCTTCCATGATCTCTATGATTGATTTTGTTTTCTCAGAGAAATTGAAAGCAAGGATATGAGATGAAAGTAAGGATGGGGGCAATGTTGGAAGTTTGAAGAGAGAGAAGAGAATACTGGGGTGCCAAAAAAATGTATACACATTTTAAGAGCTATTATCCATGTATTAGTTTTTGAAGTTGAATTGAATTACAGTAGCAGTGTATTATGATGTTCACTCAAAAGATGGCTTAATTAAATGGATACAAGTGTCACCATATGACAGGCAGTACCGTCAAAGAAAATGGTGGAAACACAATTGTCATTCAAGGAGTACAAGACCCTTTTGAAGTGGTATTAGAAATTTGAGAATGTTCTGGAAGTATAATGATAGTGAAGTCGTGAGTATATGAGTATGCAGCAGAACCTCTCCTATGCCTAACGATTGCATGCATTTGTGATAAGTTTGAGACCCATGGTAGTGTGTGTGATGTGCACAGGGGCATGCACAGCAATGTAAGTGGATGCTTTGGTTAATGCTACTCAAGCAGTAGTTTGCTATAATCTGAAGTGTCCGAACACTGATAGTAACCACTTTGAGTACCTCTTGTTATTGCAGAAGTCAAAGGTGACTTGTATTTAACTTGTGTTATGGGTATATATTGAGTATTAGGATTTCAATGCAGTCTTGTCCTTTCTTAAAATGTGTATACATTTTTTGGCATCCTCTGTATGTAGTAAAGAGTGGAGAGTGAAAGGACTGTGGAGTTGTACTGTGTTATTGGGTAACATTAAGGTCCACTTGGGTTCATGCTAATGAACGTGAAATGAAACTAATCATGTTCTTGTTTTCTCCCATCACATCAATCACGCAGGGTACAAATACCACAGAACAGGTTGAAACTTAGATTCAACTACGGTTTTATGTTTTCTCAAATGAAGATGACAAAATATGGGAGAAATAATGGAGTTAATAGTCTGTGTGTGTGAGAGAGAGTGGTCACAAGGATTGACTTCGGAATTTAAGCTAGGTAAGATGTGAAGGTGGCAACTGAGGGTGGAAAGGTGATTGTATCAGTGAATTACAGGTCCTAGCAGGGGTCAAAAATTGTTGGTGATAGGGAATAACCTGAAAAAAAAATAGAAGGTGGTGATTAGAGAGTAAAATGCTTCCAAGTGAGCTTAAGTAGAAGTGATTGGGAGTGAAGAGGAGCAGGGAGTGGACATGATCACAAATGGCTCCTCAAGGGGAGATAGGAATTTCTTTCAGCTTCTTGTAACCTGTACCTCAGCCTGGCAGATACTTAGTAAGTGTTTCTGAATTAATTTAGAGAAAAAGTTGACTACCAGAATGGAAGAAAGGTAATGAATGTAGGTCACTCTGAGTCAGTTTTCAAATTAGCAACTGCATTTGTCCTTACACATTTGTGAGGTGCAGAGGACAAAGACCCACGCAGGCTAGCTCAAGTAAAGGGGACTTATTTTATGGTTCAGACCTCATTAAATGCAAAGGATGGGAAGATAAAATACAGCTGAGTCTCACAAGAGCTGATCCTCCACTAAGGACTGAGTTGAGGCTCCGTTTATAAAAACAATATATATTTTAGCTTCCACATTTTTATCTTTGAGTAGAAGTTCAGCAGAAGATAATCCTATTATCATCAGTTAATATTGATTGTTTTGCTAGTTATCATTATTATTAGAGAGCTGGTCAACATCCTTATAAATTTCATTCTTTTTTTTTCTGATGAGGCCACTTATTTGTACCCTGACCTACTTAGTTAATTTGTACCAGAGCATACTAGGATAAGTTAAGGTGAT
Source organism: Lyroderma lyra (assembly GCA_004026885.1). Taxonomy (NCBI): domain Eukaryota; kingdom Metazoa; phylum Chordata; class Mammalia; order Chiroptera; family Megadermatidae; genus Lyroderma; species Lyroderma lyra. The sequence continues at coordinate 140,676 of PVJL010002937.1, forward strand.
GAACACACAATGCAATACATAGATGATGTACCATAGAATTGTACACCTGGAACCTATCTAATTTTTGCTAACCAATGTCACCCCAATAAATTTAACAACAACAAAAAAGAGATGAAAAAACAAAACAAAAAAACCCAAAACCCTCTTCACGGCTCTCTACTACAGAGGTACTGATTAAGCAGACACTGCAAGGGTAGCTTGGCCAGTAGCTTCACAAGACATCAGCAGTCTTTCAAAATGAGTGGAAAATGTTATTACCATTTTAGTGGGGCATTTGGTACTCTTGCTATTTGTAGCTCCATGCACATCTCCTGTCAGATTGGTTGTCCTGTGTATTGACCTGAATTCCCTGCTAGAATGTTAACCTTTAGAGGGTAGGGGTCTTATCTTGTTTGAATTGGGATCACTTAGAACCTGAAGGATATAAATGTCTGTTGAGCAGTGGAATGAAGGGGGTGTGAATGTGAGTGTGCATGTAAGTTACTAATCAGGTTTAAGCAAGCCTGGTGGTTTTTTGAAACTATTTTAGGTACCATTGAGTGGATACTTCTGTTTCAAGGTGCTGATTCCTGTGTTATACCTTAAGAATACCTGTGTGTGTGTGTGTGTGTGTGTGTGTGTGTGTGTGTGTGTGTAAAGTGTGACAGTTACTATACAGAATAAAGAGATCAACTGTAATTACTGTCCAGTGCAAAACAGCTGTTGCCTGAGCTATTCAGAGCCCATGGCAATTATTCATTTCTCTGGCCTGCATGGATGCCTCCAAAATGATTCTGTCTCAGCATGTGTGTTCTGGCATACTCTTTGAGCACTGGGAAACCTGGAGCCAAGGATCTATTAGTGCCTGAAGTGTGGAATGTGTGACATTGATCATTCCCTCTCTGAGTTGGCATTGCTCTGAAGCAGCCTGAGAACCAGGAGAACAAGCCCACTGCCAAATCCATCTGGTTTGCATCCTAGTGCACTTAATGAATCAAAACATTATTTTAGAGACATTTTCTTTTTAACTATTCCAGAAGTTCAGTGAGTACTCTGACTGTACTTAGGATAGATAAAAAACAAAACAAAACAAACCCCAAAAACCACACTTTATATAGTTACTGTACTGACATTCATGAACACGTATAATGTGATCATCGCACGTTTAATAGGGACTCCTAAGTATTTTCCATATGCTTCAGTTGATGCATTTACTTAAGTCCTTGGTTTCCAGCTATACTAAGCCACTAACTATGGTTTTTAAGTAGAATTCAAAAACAGACGGGGGTACTTGGCTGTAGCTCTATAAACAAACAACCTTTGCTTTTTTATTTCTCAGTGAAAGTTTGAAAATCTCTATATATCTCTGCCAGCTGATTTTTGGTTTTAAGAAACTGAAAATGCTTCTCCTTTTTTCTCTTAGAGGTTAAGTAATGGAGACTAGAACAGAGGAGCAAAAAAAAAAAAAAAAAAGAGCATATATTGAGCATCCACTACTTATTAGGCATTATGTTAAGCCATGCATTATCCAAAGTCTTGCAAGATAGACATAGTATTAGTTACAATCTATGGATAAGAAAACCAGGCTCAGAGAGACATACCCTCAAGCTACTGTCATGGAGATTAACAGCAGGATGGGATTTGAGGTCTCTCTGACTCTGAAGTTTGCACTCCTTCCATTCATGTGCTGTGCTACATCTTTTTTCTCAGTGGCATTAGGAGCAAACCAGGGTGCTTGGAGAAATGAGAGTCTTCCAGGTACTCAGGGAGTATGGAAGTAGTACTACATCTTTTCCTGAATTATTATATACCTTGAGCAAGTCACTTTTGTTCTCTGTATCTCAGCTTGCTTCATAAAACTGATCTAATCCTTGCAGTTTTGGAAGGCTGTTCTGTTTTCATGAAGAGCTATGATCTTTCAGAAAAAAAAAAGTGTCATTTAAAGCACCCAACATCATTCTTAGATAATAATGAAAACAATGCCATTATCATTTATGTCCTAGAGCCAATGAATGCTTTCCTGGTTCTTCCAAAGGTGTTCCTAAGGGGCAGTGTCATTTTCAGGAGGTCCTCAGAGGCATTCTGTGAATGAAGACAAAGAATGCCAGGGAGTGGTGACAGCTAGATAATTCAGCACTGATGGCTTGCATGGATCAGTCGTGAAATATTTGGCTATTGCTACTGCTTTTAAGTCCCTGACCAATCCACAAAGACCTAATGCATTTTAGAAATTTCAGCAGAAAAGAAATGACATCTGAGAGGGGCTATTGTGCTGTGGATTGGAGAGCTCAAGAAATCCCAGGAAATGAATGTATTTTTGTTAGGAAAAATGAAAAGACAGCTAGTGTTACACAGATACGGTAAAGGTTAGCATTTGGAAGGAGCAGTGGCAGTTGCTTTTTAAATTCTTTTTATTGTGAAAATGATGACTGTTCCTACATCTACCCAGACAATCCTTTCTAATAATACCCCACTTCTCGTGGGCACAGTGGTTTCCTTGAGTGGGAGGAGCGGCAGGAATATGGGGAAGGATGGACTGTTTCTGTTAAAGAGGTGAGGGCAGAAGGGAATGATTACTTTGCTGGACCAACAATCATGAATTGCCCAAAATGGTCATTGAGGTGTTCCTAGACAGTTTCTTAGATAACAATGTTATGTTAGCAGTGATACCATGTGTTTACAATTCTAGAATCCAGTGCTAGCATTACCAGGCCTTGGGTTCATGCTGCCCCAGGTATTTCTTTGCCAGGCTTTTAAATGAAGCCTGGTTTTAATTTATGCCTGTACTTTTGCCTTGTTGAAAAAAACAAAAAACAAAAAACAAAACACAATAGCTGGAACCCTTCTGTGCTTAAGTCTGACTTTTGCCGCTGATTTTATTTACTTATAGGCATAATTACATTTAGAAAATGTTTTATGGCATCAGCAGTAAAATCAAATGAGTGTATGACTTTTCTAATCATTTATTTTCTACACAAATTTTTATTGTCCAGATCTACAGATTTGGGTCACTTCATTCCTTCAAAAAAGGAATGTTTTCCAGGTGTTCATTTTTTTTTTTCCTGTAACTACAGATTGTACTCCTTTTTTGGTTTCAATTTTATATTCTTGAAACTGAACTGCATTGCACATCTTCCTCGATTTGTTCCTGTGTTGGTAGGCCTGGTATGAACATTTGCACTGCTTAAAGGAGCAGCTTCTGCAGCTGGGTAACAAGAAGACCCTTGTGACCCCCCGCTGCTAATACAGTCCACGATGGTGGTCTGCTCATGAACAGTACAGTCCACGATGGTGGTCTGCTCATGAATGGTAAAGGCAGTCTAATAAATGTGTCATGCTTACTACATCCTCTGCATCTGCTTGAGAAAGAATCAGATTTAGAAAATTAAAAAAAAAAAAAAAAAGAATCAAGGTCTGATTACCTTGCTGCCTAATCCTGGCCAAGTTATTTAACATGTTGGATCCTTGGTTTCCTATTGTGTTAGATGGAGATGATAAAAATACCTGCTGACTGAATTGCTGGAGGACTAAATGAGATTTCTGTGTGAAAACATAATGTGAACTATAAAGTATTAGGCACATTATTGATGACTCGTTGGTCATCAATACAATATAGCAAAGCTGGTGGTTGTCTATTTGTGTAAAGCAGTCACAAAGTGCTTTTGCAAAAAGAACATTTTCTTGGAAATAGCGAGTGGTTGTGTTTCCTCCTCTTCTTTACTCTCCTCTAGTCAACAGATCATATTTACACATTATATGTGGTAGAGGATCTAAAACTTAGTGCGATACTTCACCTGGTGGTTATCTGAACACCAGTGTTCTAGTTTTATGTAAACGTGTCCAAGCTCTGTTGGTGCCCAAGCGTATCATCTGGTTTTAGAATTTCATGTATCGTGTGGTTTTAAAGAGTTAATAAAACCTTAACTACTTAATAAACTGCTAGGGAACAACTGTGACAATCATTGTTGGCATCAAACATACTGAGAAATAGGGTTTTCAGCAGCAGTGTCTTAATTATGAGTGGGGCCAGTTTCCATCCTCTTATCGCACCTTGGTTTCTGCTTCTGCCGTGAGTCCCAAAACTGCTCAGCTTTGTAGCCTAGAGCTTCGTGGTCAGCTGAAAACGAGTCAGATTCCTGTTGTGCCTGGTGGTTAACACCATTGGCAAGTCTATATGAAAAAGAAAACAAGCGCAGAATCCACCTGAGGACAAACAACATACCATGCTTTGGCGAACATCCTTTGTCCTTTTACACAGAGACTTAGTTTTAGGCTTGGGAAACACGACTCTTAATGCATGGTGAGAAAGCATGTCAGGGTGTCTGAGATACTTTCCCTAAGACAAATAACAGTAGCAAATGTGGGGAAAGCTGAGGGCTGGTGAGAAAACAAAGACAGAATCATTTACAAATAGCTGTTTACTTCGCTTGAAAATGATCCTAATCAAGAATTTGCATTTCTTTAAAGCTTTTCTGTTAGTGATAATATCCCTATTCCTATTTCTCAAAAGGCAATTATCACATAAAATGGCTTATAATAGAAGTGTTATTGCTTTCCTGGTGTTTAGCATGTAACATTTTTATTGGTACACTTATCTTTTTTTCTGAGCACCTGCAATTATATTTACATTCTGACAAAATATAGAGGAGGTGGCACTTATACCTCCCAAGTTTCTGTCTATGATCCTATGCAATTTTACTGTCATTTCCAGCTCTACCTGTTTTCTGTAACAATTTCAAATGCAGTTAAGGCACAGAAGTATCATTTGTAAAGTTTCCACAAAGAGGATATATTTTTTGGGTGTCAGTGCCAGATAACACAATAACTTTTTAATTAGTGTGGCAGATCTAGGATTAGCTCAGGATCAGAACCTCGGTACTGAGGCTGTAAGATCTTCACTTTGAATGTGGGAAAAGTTTCCGACTGTGTGGGGAAAAATAGAAGCTGGGTGATGTGCTGACACTTCTCATCAGTAATGTGGAGTGGTTGACAAGATGGAATATTGATGGAGGTGCGATGAAGTGCCTACTAGATGACGATTTGTGAGGACCAGGAGAAAGGAAGGTCCCGAACACCCCAGAAATTCTCTTCCTGGTTCTAGATTAAAGTATGGGACTCTTTATTCTACGAAGAATATGTAATGAACTTACCTTAGATTTTACTAAGAAAAAGTTGTAATGAAATATTAATGCATATGAGATGCCCTAGTTGGCATTCATGTGACAATCATGCATTTACTAAGCATCTTCACAGGGTCTCGAGGGGCCTGGGATTCCCTGCTGTTTATAAGCTGAAAGGCTAGCCTGCCACAGTTTCACAGATGCAGGAAGAAGACACAGAATCAGGATGTTACAGACAAGGACTTCCTTGCTTTTCACCCGGCATGCAGGCTGAGCTTCACGTTCCTGTTAGTTTCCCTCGTCTCCAAGTCCCATGGAGGCCATGCAGAGAGGTTCAGATAGCTGCTGTTCGCATGGCGGGTTTGAGTTATGCTGAGATATGTGAACTTGGGGAATCTATGGCTCTTAGAGCAAGTATGCTCTGTTTTGGGGTGGGAGGGGGTATTATTACCTCACTCCTCAAGGTTGCTTGCTGCAAATACAACCCTTAGAAACACGGATAAAGAGCAAAGAGTGCCTGAGCCTGGCATTCTTGGCACCCAATGCAATTGTCTGGGGTGCTCAGGACCCACTGAGGATGGACTCTTTCAACACTAAGGAACTCATGACAGTTATCTTACCAACTGTGTCTATGCATAAATAATAAGTGTTAAGTGCATAAACTCTATGCACATACTCACATATTTGTAGTTTCAAAGCATCATTATTCCCTTTTTAGCAAATGAAGAATTTTGAGGCTCAATATGTATATAAATAAGAAACTAAAATAATAAATAAATGGCACAGCAGGCACAACAACACAATATTATTAATTCATAGTCTAGTGTTATTACCATTAGACTGTTTTGCATCACTGCTAAGGAACTTTCAGGCCATGTTGGCTCTGTGTTTTAGTGAGGGTTTTTCCATTATTTTACTTAGTGCTTTGTACATAAGTCCTTTTTTTTTGCTCATAAGTTGCTGCATTTTGATTCTATCGGTCTAGTGTGTTCCTACATCTCCTCCCTTTAGCTTAGATAAAGCTGTTTATTTCTAAAGGCCTGTAGCTTTCACAGAGTTCTAGGAAATAGGGTCAAAACAATGAAATTGCCTGTTATCATAAAATTGCAGAGTTGTAGATATAAAATGTGCATCAGACACAATTTAGTCTAACCACCCCAGCTCCATTTTACAAATCAGAAGGCAGAGGTCCAGAGCGCCTCAGTGGATTGCTACCCAAGGTCAAAACATCTTATTGGTGGTTAAGAGAAGACCAGAACCCAAGTTGTTTTGTGTCTAGAATGCAGTGATTTTTGTCACTGCACTACATTGCATTCTGAAAAAAAAATTTCAAGGATATTGGTAGAAGCTTAGTAACTTCTCATTATGTGTTCTGAAGTTCTGTTTAACAATAACAGTATTTCTATTTTCCATGTACAGGATAATCAATCTAGGTATTGAAATGACAACAGAATTAAAATTCTTTTAAATCATGGGCTGCAAACTTAAATGCCTTTCTAGGATGCGCAGGTAACTGTGAAGTAGCTAGCGTGATCAGTGAGGAGAGCGGAGCCTGTATAAAACTAGAGGCAGTGCACTCGTGCTGACACACTCGAAGTCAACATTTCTTGAACCTTGTACTCCTTTCCAAATCTATGTCTGTCTCTGAATTTGGCCTTCTAGCTGCCATGTTGTAATCCCTGACTTGTATAACATGATTTTAAAAGATTTCCATATCCTTAAATGTGATTTTTGTCACAAGTTTTTAGAATTAAATAGGATGGTCATTGTCAGCTGCTCTAACCCATCATTATTCTGAAAGAGAAACAAAGGAGATTCAGGGACTTGCTCAATTCAGTGAAGCTAGTTTGTCACACCAGCTGTGACTAGAACCAAATTTGCAAACTCCTGGTTCTGTATTCTTTGTACTTCATCTTGAAACATTGTTTTAAAAAGAATATTCAATTTTGTAATAAAAAGCAATGGGAAAGTCAGATTTGACATGCAACAGTGCATTTTGCAGATAACCTCTCAGGAATCAATAATTATTTGTTTGAGTATATTGCCATGCACCCATGCTGACACGAGGCATACAAAAATAGACATCTTTTTTCTTTTCTCTCCTCTCTAGTTGGGAAAGGCAAAACTAATATTGGAGAATAACTAAATGCTGGAATCTTTGGTATTTAAGTGTAATAAAAGCTCAGAAAAAAAGAGAGATTATGGGGTACTGGAAGGCCTTAACTCTTCACATTCCAACGATTACCTTTAATAGCATATTTAAGGGAACTCTCTGTCAAAGCCAAAGGAATATTAGATTTGCTGGAGGATGCCAATACTAGGAGTGTGTGTGTGTGTGTGTGTGTGTGTGTGTGTGAGAGAGAGAGAGAGAGAGAGAGATGGAATTGGTGCTGTTTTTTCTCCATGTTAAAAAAATTTCGTCCCTTGATATCTTAAATATATATGTGGATTCTATTTGATTTTATGGAAAGTGCTGAAATATATATTAAAAGTTATGTCACCTAAAGATGTGCTGAGATGGAGGGAGATATCTGTCCTCCGACTGAGGTGTTATAAGAAAGATTAGTTTTAAGAAAGATAAACTACGGTCCTCTATGCCTTTTGATTTCTTAGTTTTCCCCAGTGTTTAAATTCTGTTCTCATACTCCATGATACTACAGTCAGCCTTACTTTAATAGTTTCATCCGGCTAGAAGATTTCTATTCTATGATTATTTGGGATGCAGATTCGTTTCTTCTGCCTTTTTCTTTCTCTCCATCTCAGTTGCGAGTCTTACTGATCTGCCTGCAGAACTCTCCTTTCTTGGGTATTCTGAAATTATCCTAATCCGAAGGTTCGCGAACTTTTTGTTAATTTCACGGGGCTGTTGAGTACTTTGGGACTATGACAGGTGCAGGGTCAGCGTGTCTCATACAGGTAGCTAATATAGGTAACCAAATTAAGTACAAAACCTTTTTAGTAGTGCATTATTTCTTTCTAGTAGTTTCCTTTCACCTTTACAATAAAGAAGTGTGTTTTAGGGGTTTTTAAGGTTTATGTTTTTTTTTTGGGGGGGGGGGTTGTGATAAGCGTGTAATTGTGTATGCAAAATGAAGTTGCAAATGTAAAATATAGGAGAGGCAGTTTTGCATTTTCAGTGTGGCCTTGCCAAGCTAGAGTGTGTAAGTTGGAAACACAGAACAGACCACGCTAGCTAGCTTTCCGTCTTGATCAGCTTTCCTTGTGCCTATTGTCCGTTTTGTGGAGGTTGGCCCTCTCTCTGCATACCCACTTCTAGGGTGCCTGTTGGAATGGTTGAAGCTAGAATTGGCCCTTTGATTTTTTAGAATGCTGGTAACATGTCAGAATTATTAATCATTATTTGTTTTTCTGTTACGTGCTAGATGCAAAAATTACTCTCTTACTTTCTAGCAGTTAATTGTAATCTTCCAGATAGCCACAGTGTAAACATAAATTATCTCTTACCACCTGGGAAAAATTCTTTTTCAGTGTCAGTGGGAAATAATTTCAGGTATTAAAAACTTGTTCAGAGCATGCCTAAACATGTCACTACTTGAATTTCTATCTGTAGTTGCTTTTTTTCTTTTTTCTTTCTTTTCATGCTTACCAATGACTCTCAGTTTCTATTTGTAGTGAAAGGAACCAGATATTTAAATTTGAGAAGGCATCGTGTGTGGAGTTGGAAAGACAAAGAAACAGGATAAATCTTTACTTAACGTGTAATGTGTGCTAAGTACATTCTAGATACTTCTCTTGTGTGAAAAGCTTCCCTTTGTTTTACATCTTAACATGTTTATCATTATTTGTTTAATTTTTTGGTTGACTACTGGAGAGATTATGTTCATTATGTTGATTAAAAAATACAGGTAGCATTTTGGCGGTCAAATGTCAAAGTGCTGTGGGTGTGTATAACGTAAGGGAGACATCAGTAAGAGTATATAGTCGGAAACAGAAAGTCACCTTGTCATAGTACTTTACAAAAATTGATGATAAAATGCCTGCCATTATTTGTAGATGCTGATCAGTATATTTTTCAATGTATGATCAGTCATAATGCATTTATATTTGTAGCAGATATAAGCCATTCTAGCTTTTAAAAAATAAATTGACTTTAACACATTAAACGGAAACGTGTCAAGATACATGCATAGAAATTCACTCAATATTTATACTGGATTAGATTAGGTGATGGGATTGAGGCTTTTGGGTTTGTTATATTAGAGCATATGGGCAAGTTGTGGGCTAGAAAAGATGTATGGTGTTTTCAATTTCATCCTAATTATAGAATCTTATCTACTTCAATAAAAAGTTTATATTTAACTTCATAAGAACGGTATGTTGTGAGCAAAGTAATAGTATGCAACCATGCATCTGTAAAACATAAATTAGATTTTGATAAAAAGTAAATTGATTCTTGATAAAGTTCTGAATGTTAATGGACAAAAGTTCCCATCTGATTCTAACCATTTTCTCCTCTTGCAGTATGTTTTTCAGTGAGATAGACTGATTTTTTTTTTGGCACCCACATATAGCAAATAACTGTGAAACATTTGAAACCTCAAAGTGATGCTAAAACTGTGAAGTATGAAATGGAGGTGCCAGAGTGTGTGAGACATATTGCATGGCACTGCTCAGTAATTCAGCCTGTATGTGCAAGAGAAATGACAACACCATTGCAAGATATAACATGATTAATGCTACAAAAATTAATAAATAAAAACAATCTTCATTTGCAAACACTCCTGAATACTTTCAAGTCACCACCATCTATGCTTAGTAACTTCCCCCTTGTAATGGCACCCTTCTCACCCCATGAGTATTTGCTGCAAGAAATAAAATTATAAATAAATATCCTTCCTGATTTAGCAAGACTACTAAATGGTTGTGATAAAGGACTGTGCTAATTCGGGCTTCTCCATGACCGCTTGTACCCCCCTCCCCAGAGGTGACTGTGCGTACTGGGTTTTACATTGGTTTGTATTTGTCTCTGTTGCTCACCTCCGGTGATTGTTCTTCCTGGATTTCTTCAGACAGTATTCCAGCTCGAGTCAAAGTAGTTCTTTGACCTCCCTAAATCTGATCTGGGGCCCGTGTTAGAGTATCCTTGTGTGTTTACTTGCTTCTGAAACTCAGTTTGAATGTTTATGCATCTTACTGTGGGAGCGTGTTCAGAGGGATTTGGAATTATCACCAAACATCCTCAGTTCCCTAGAAAAGACACAATGGGAAGGAAAGGTAAGTTCCTGAATGCTCACGAACCCAGTGACGTGTGTGACTAGGTTGTAACTTATTTAGCACGTTACAACCTAATGTGTACGGCTGAGAGCATCACTCCCCAATTTTAAGGATGAGGACACTAAAGCTCCGAGAGGCTAAGCAGTTCACCCAGAGCCCTTGCTGCTCACCCAAAGTACATCGCACTCTCCGGTAGGAGATGCATCTCCAGAAGGAGTATATATTTTTGCTAACTGGTTTTTGAAACCCCTTGTCCCCAAAGATATTCCAACAGCATAGTTAGTACCAGACGCAGCGGTTCTCAACCTGTGGGGCGCGACCCCTTTGGGGGGCAAACGACCCTTTCACAGGGGTCGCCTAAGACCATCGGACAGGTGTATGCGACAGGGTTGGCACCATAATGTGCTTATGCGGACCAGTCACACACGTGTAGAGAGCAGCTACCAATAATATTGTGGTTGGGGGTCACCACCACATGAGGAACTACATTAAAGGGTCGCGGCACTAGGAAGGCTGAGAACCACTGTGCTAGAGGGGCTAATAGATGCCCAGCTGTGAGCCGGAGGAGAGGTGGCTGAGGCGCTACCCATACCCAGAAGGAAGCTGGCCTTCCTTGCACAGTGATGAGGGAGCATGGGAAGCAGGCGTGGGGAGGTGGTGACTGAACAGAGCTACATGTAAGGATCTGCGATAAAAGCAATGAATTAGAGGCATAGGGAGTTGTCCAGAGAAGATGGTGAGAATTCCAAAATGCTTAAGTTCGGAAAGCAGCTATGAGTGGCCAGATTACTTGCTGCACTAGACAAGACTCCAACATCTGGAAGTCACCTCTTTACTTATCTCCACATAGGTCATCTGTGGAGTGTGCCAGCTCTGCTTATGTTAAACTTTTTATCTTTATGAATGCATGTATGTATGTATGTATGTATGTATGTACATATGTATCCGTCCACCCATGTGCATCTATTCTGACAAGAAACATGAGGTTCCTGCATCAGAGACAGACTTTTATTCTGAGAGCGTCTTACCTCAGTTTTCCCTGCGATTCAGCTCCCCTTGGGGCAACCCAGTGAAGGCAGATGTTACCCCCACCTACAGGGACGTTAATGCAAGAGAAGAAGAACTCTGAAATTATGAATCTTGGAGATTATTTAGGACTTTTGACACATATTTCTGAGAGAGAGAAAGAGAGAGACAGAGAGACAGAGAGAGAACAAGAGAGAGAGAGAGAGAGAGGGAGGGAGGGAGGGAGGAAGGGTGAGGGAGAGGGGTAAAGAGATGAAGAAGAAGAGAATGAGGTGCAGGGGGAACTAGTGCTTTCTCAAGGTAAGCAAATCTCTTCTGGGAAGAGGTGTGCAATGAAGTTACCTGATCTTACTCTTTGGAATGTAAATAAATGGCTCCAGGGAAGGTGCCCCTAAACCTCTCCTGAGATCTCTAATTTCCATGGCTTGTCTGCCATTCGAGTATCCTTACCCCATGTCCCGGAATTCCTCGCTTAGAAAGCCCTGATGGTGCAGGAATGTGGAAATGTCCATGGCGAGCTCTCTTGACACTGGTGGACGAGAACCCAGTAAACTCGAGCAAACCTGAAATTCGTGAATCATTGATATGTAGCCAAATTTGTAGCCAAAGTTTTGAGTTTTGGTTTGGTTGTTGTGGGCGTTGTTGTAGCCATTGTAGTATTAGTGAAAATGGGAAGAAATGGATACATTTGAGATCTATTTTAGTGATAGGAAAGAGTTTCTGGTTTGAGCGGGTGGCTGATGGCGATGTCATTTGCTGAATAAGAAAGACGTGAGAACAGTTTTTAGAAGAGAAAATCAGGTTCTATTAAATGCCTCATATTCGAGATACCTAGTAACATGCCAGTTCACATGTAGGACATGTGATACATGTAGGACTTATATACATGAGCCTTGAATTTTGAGGACAGGCATAGGTTGGAGAATAAAATTCAGTCATTGGCAAATAGACATAATTTATCCAAAAAACTGCATGAAATATCCTGAGGAACAAGTGAAGTCAACATAAGAAGATTTATGATAGAGGCTCAAGACATGCAATTACTGTTTGTTTGTTTGTTTGTTTTTTGTGGGGGTGGCGGGGGTGGCCCCCTGGCTGGGAACTGAACCCAGGCCACGGTGTTGACACGCCAAAGCCTAGCCACTGCACCACCAGGGAACCCGCAGGACACGCAATTCTTCAGAAGTTTGACAGAAGAGGGGGAGACAGCAGAGGAGACTGAAAATGAGCCCCTGGTTTCTGTAGGAGGAGACGCGGGAGAGTCCCTTTCCCAGAGCCAGCACTGTGGTGGGGCACTGCTGAAGGTGCAGTAACAAGCAGGCGGAGCTTTCCCCAGGGAGCGTGATGCCACGGGGGTCCCTGCGTCCTTCGTAAGAGGGATGACCGTGCAAGCTGCATTGGGAACGCACTGAAGACTAAGTGGTGTGAGGAAACGCGAACGGCGTGTGTAGACAACCAGTTTCATCATTTTGTTGTAAAGCAGAGAGACATTGCACAGGAGCAAGGCCAGTCTCTGCTGAGTGTCCGCTGTGGTGATGCATTAAGAGGTAATCAGAAGTAAAACCTTTCATTGGACCTTGGCAAATTCTTTTACCTGCCCCACTTACTATTTATTTCAAATCTTTGCCACTCTCCTGGAGACCCTCACCAAATTTCCACCCCTCCTCTCAATAAGTGACCTCACCAACTACTTCATGGAGAAAATAAAGGTGTCCAGGGCGAGCCCACTGGAGAACGGTCAGTGGCCACCTGAACTTCATCTGCATTCTTCTAGAAGATGATGCAATTTTTTTTCTCTCGATCAGGACTAAATTCTATTCCAGCTCTTCCCTTCTCTGCCAGGAACCTATCTCATTTATTATGTGTGATTTGCTTTTCTCTCCCCTAGGTTTTCAGCTTCTCCTTTTCAATAATATATAAGAATCTTAAAGGCTCTCATCTTAAAATGTATTTGTACAAAAACATTTTTTTCTCTATCTTATGTCCCTGTGGGGATCCTTTCATTTCTTGTCTTCCCTTCAAATCGTACTTCTTGAAAAGAAAATCTACATGTATTATCTCCAAACACTTTATTCCTTGAAGCCAGTGAAATCTTGCTTCGACTTTCATCTTTTCCATTAAATTGTCCAGCAGTACCTCCCACTTACAATAGCTAAAGGATCCATTTCCTTCCTTGTCTTAAATTTCTGAGATAATGAAAATACATTTTCATTGTACTGTAATTGGAATTACTCAATTATTTGTGTAACTTATTGCATTTGGTTAACTTTATTTTTCAGAATGTAGCTTTTATAATCCTCAGGTTATTTCTCATATCCCTATTGCCTAGCAGACTACCTGTCACATTATAGGCATTTGGTAAGTATTTGTTGAATGAACGACTGAGTGGGTGACGGATAAAAACACAATACTTGTCCTCAAGAGACCGTGAAAGAGTTCACAATCTAGTGAGAAACTGGCATGCTGTATAACACACATGTTATAAATCCAACGGTGGAGAATCATATGACATCCATCCAGCCCACACACTAAAATGTGAAATGTCAGTAAGTTGCAATCTGTCATTCTTGACTAATGAATCTGTCTATAAATTTGAAACATTGTTTTAAATTTTGTTAAGATTATTTTTATGAAGCTGAATATAATTTAAATAGTGACTCTTAAAAAGAGATACAGGTGAAGAACAGGTATCCAGTTTAACTATGGTATTTAAGATTGGCTGCTTTTAGCCATCTGAATCAGAGTTCCTACTTTTTTTTTTTTTGGAAATGGGAGAAATAAGAATTCTTTATGAAGGTTGGGGGAAGAATGGGCATTAGCTGAAAGAGAACTGTATCAATATATATCTCTTGTAGCTCAGCAAAAGATTGAAAGAAATTCCTGTCACTGGTACACATAAAGTAGGGATATTAAAATGTTTATATATTGAATAAGAGGTGTCAAACATTTTATTTATTCTTATAACAAATATTTGATGAATGTGTTAGGTATTGTAATGAGTGTCGCAAATTGTTCCAATGTTTAGACAAACAGTGTTCCCTGAGTTGAGTTTTGAAATGTGAATGACTAGCAAAATGGGGGAAAGTATTTCAGGCATTCCTTCATTTAACACATTTTTATAGAACACTGAAAATCCAAGATGGAAAAACAAAACAAAACAAACAAAAAAACCACCAAAAACAGAAGAACAAATCTAAAGACTTAGAGCGGAGACCAGCTTCCATCCCTGGCAGTTTCTGCACATTTTTGGTGGCCTTGAAACTTTCATTTTCATCGAACCTTGTATGTATAAGGCACAGGGAAAACACTTACGATACATTCAAGATAGGAAGTCAGGTCAGAGACTTCCCTAATCTGAATCTCCCCAGAAGGTGATGCCATCCATGAAAGACTAAACCAGGAAAATAAAAGGCTTCGCTTTGTAAGAAGGAAATGGCGAAGAAACACAAGTGACTGAACCTTGGATCTAACAGACAAAAAAGAAAAATTTTCATCTTATAATTTATAACCACAAACAAGACCACCTGGGATTGAATCAGAATCCATACTACCAGTATCTCAGAAATCCCTAAGTGAGAAATCACTTTAATGTTATTATGAGTTGAAAATTTTCTCTACTGCCTGGAGAAAAAACAAATTATTTCTTGAGGAATAGATCTTAATCCTAGCTGGCAAATAATTCCCATTCCTATGAAATGTGAGTTTACAATTAAAAAATATAAAAGAACTTAGCCACTGTGAGAGATTTCACCCTTCAGCTCCCCCAAAATGAAGTTAGATTTACAAAGACCATAGATGGTATAATTTTCCGAGAAAATAAGTATGCTTAATATGTTTAAAAAGTAAAAGTATGAAAATGTGAATAAACCAGATACTATAAAAATGTTCAGGAAGTTTGATAAAGAACCAAAGGAACTTCTAGAAATAAATTCATAATAATTTAAATAAGAAATTCAATAAATACAGATTTAATAAAGCTGAAGGGAGAATTAGTAAACTAGAAATAATATCTTTAAAAATGTATAAAATGAAACACAAAGAGATGGAAAATATGAAACATGAAGTGCTCTGAAGAGAATATCGAGAACTTTTCACATAAATTTAACTAACTAGAATTTTCTGATTAGGAAGCACTAGAAAATGGGGGGAAAGTAATTTCAGATAATGACCACTGCTTCCTAGAGACCTGATTCTAGGTCTGGGACAGGCAAAGGACAAAGTGAGCCGAGAACCACGATTGTGACAGAAAGGAAGGAGTGTTCAAAACTAATGAAGATACGTCAAAACCAGCTGACTGGCCCATTTTGGCATTATAAGCATCAAGAAGAAGAATGATGGGAGTAGATTGTAACTCAGAGTCACAAAGGAATTGATGTGTTAGGTCCTACATCCCCGTCACCCCCATCTAGAAGTCAGCATAGCTATTTTCACTGTGTAGATATTACTTAAATAAGCAAACAGATATGCATATTCAGTGTCATTGTGGTTAAGCACGCAGGCTCCGGGGATAGGCTGTTGGGGTTGAATGTTGGCTCTACCTGCTGCCAGCTGTGTAACCTCAGGAAAGTTAACTTCTATTTTTCTGCTTCAGTGTCCTCATCAGCAAAATGGATATAACTATGGTACTTAATTTGTGGAAGTGGCTGTATGAATAAAATATGATAATCCATAGACAACAATTAGCACACAGTGTGTGACACATATTTTCAAATGCTTCTATTTTTGAGTCTCAAACTTACAAATTCTTTCTCTACTTCACCTTAATATGATATTTCTCCACCTCCCATGTATCTTTACATAAAGTGTGTCCTTTGAGCTCTATATAAACCCTTCAAAGCAAGCAAGACAAAAATTACACTCTTTCCCTGATTTGGCCCCTGATGCCCCGTGACTTCTGGGGGGCAGTAGCAGAGTGATGAAGGGCGAGTCTGCAGTCAGAGGGATACAGGCTTGTGCCCTGGCTCTGCACCTTTTGACTTACAGGATCTTGGATAATCTTCTTTCCTCATGTGTAAAAGGGAATAATCACAGTACTTCACCAAGAAACAAACAACAACAGCAACAAAACCAATTATGAGGCTTACATATAAGATGGTGCATTGGGAATGCTGACGCCCCTGGTATATTTTAGAGAGTCAATAAATATTAACATTCTGTATTCCATTTCTCCAAAATTTTGTATTCCATGTTATGTGCTTTAAATCTAAATTACATAATGCAGTCGACTGTGCTTTTCTATTTGTGAGCATGAAGACACCACCCGTTTGTAACTAATTCTAAAACAGGTTTTATCTCACATGTTCTCTGTATCTTTAACATATTTTTAATATACCTGAGCTACTTTGATATATGCCAATATTTGCTATAATGTTTCAAACTATATGTTAGTCACATTACCTATGCAAAATAGAAAGTAATAGGTATTTTTAAAAATATTTATGTAAATTTCTGTTTAGACTTCATGAACTAGATTGTTTTTTTAAAGCAGAACCTTTGCATTTTTAGACTTTGGTCTTTCTATTAAATGCATGACATTTCTGGAGCATTCAGTGCTCCTATTTACATTAACTAATGATTGCTAAATTATTTTAAAATAACAAGTTCTCTTATAAAAACTAAGCCTTGTGATGATAGCGCTGATGATAATGCTGATATGTGTAAACGAGGCTGTTTGTATTCATTGGTAGTGCTGTGCTGTTGCAGATATTTCTCTAGGAGCTATCTCTTTCTTGATATATGCAGTTCATTTACTCTATACTTTCAGTCCTAAATTTTAGTAATTGCGAAACATCTGAGGAGCATGGGGTGAAAAAAACCACTCGAATGTGTTTTTAGAGTACCTTTGTGTTAGTAATATTTTTGAAAAATATTGTACTAATTGTTATTAAAAAATCTGTGATTTGCAATTTAATTTGAAAAATGCACTTATAACTTGAAAACTAATAGTATACAATTAAAGTTGTTTTTTTTTTAATTCTAGAACAAGTTAAACTGGGTAAAATCATGACTAATATTGAAGCAGTTAGTAAAAAAATGGAGAAAGAAAAGCAGCAGTACCATGGGAAGTCCAGGTAATGTATAATAGCTAACCTTTAGAAAATACACACTTTTCTTCTTTGCCAATCTTTCCTGACCAGTTGATGAGGTTTTTCAAGTCTATTATCACCCCATGCAGAAGGCTCATTTATCCGTCTGCTTGAGTCCCTTAAAGCATATCAATTACCAAAATTTTAGTTTTCAGTTCAATTAACTTTTGAACTGGAGGATGTCTGAGTAGTTAAGCAAACCATCTGGGTTTTACAGTGCATAAGCTCAAATCCAATTTGTGGCTTTCTTGAGAAAAATGCCATATTTTATGATAATATTACATAAGTTTGGGATTTTAATAACTCATCTGCAGCAATTATGGAGCAGAGTTAAGTTATAATTTTTCTTTTTTAATTTAATAATTTAAAGTTGATCTTTTTCTAACAGAAGGTGAGGCTGATACTACAGAGCATAGTCAGAAGGCAGGAGTTTTGGGCATTGCTTCTGCTTTCCAAAGGTGTAGGGAAATGAGTCAGTTAATTTACTAAGTTATTTCACTGAATGGCATCATCCTCTTCAAGATAATTTTACAATTGTGTGCATACTTGTTGGCCCTAAAGTTATAGATAGATCCTCTAAAGTCCTTCCAGCACATCTTGTAGGAACATTTATACTTTTAGAATGTAAATACTGCTGTGTCAAAATGTATTTTTTTAGTGCCTTGTTTTATGTTAATTCACTGTTATAACACAGTCAGAAATTTGGGGTAATTGCACAATTACAAATAAGAGAAATTTGAGACAGTTGCCATGGCTATACAGAATGTCGTTGATCTTCCAACATTTATGCTTCAAAGTCTGCTTAACACTAGACTGTTAATGCTCGGAAGTAACCACTTTTTGACTTAACTGTAACACGACACTCAGTTGGGAAGAGTGGAATATATAGAGAGCCTTAATCCTAAAGGTGTGTTTTATCTATGATAAGGGAAGATATTAATTGCCACGGGAAAAAAAGATTGTATGAGGAATTTACTAGTTTATAAAAATTTCCTTTCTGCCTTTGCTTAATTTAACCCAAGATGCAGGTTGGTCTAACAGAGTGGTAGCTATTAAAGAAGTAGTTGATATAGCAATTTAACCAAGATAGTTTAGAATTTCAAGTAAGCTTTTAATAGCTAGAAATGTAAACTAATTTGAAAACCTAACATTTTCAGTATATTTAGATGGGGCTGGTAATCTAAGGAAGAATAATAATGATTTAGGGACAAGTGGACACTCATCAATAATAAATCTGATCATTTTTCCCCATCACCATACAACACGTAGGTTATAAAGAACTGTGCACCTGGAACCTGTACACCTGTGTAGTTTTGCTGACAAATGTCACCCCAGTAAATGTAATAAAAAAATAATAAATTTGATCAGGTATAAGGTTTTAAAGTATGTCTATCCCAAAAGAGTTAAATATTAGACAAATAATCTTTTCTTCTGAAGCTGGTAGAAGAAAAAGGCTCTTTCTACTCCCTGAAGCAGTGGTTCTCAACCTTTTTCTACTTGTGTACCCCTTTTAAACACATTTCGATACATTTTACCCCTTGTTTTTAAAACAGCTGTTTTAAATACACTTTTGTTCAGTGCCTATCTTAATGTAAAATATTGGAAATGAGATAATAAGTTAGGAAAGAAAAATTACACTAAAAGTACAAACCACAGATGTAATTATACAACATTCATAACACAGATAAATAGTGATAATGATCAAGAATTAAACAAACATTTAACTTATTAATCATAATAATAAAATAATAACAAATAATAAAATGCAGGTCACTAGCCAATTAAAACACTGTTAGTGAAATCATTGAACTTGCTTTGATGCACTTTGTTTCTTGAAATCAGGCTCAGAAGATACAAGATACAGTCTTAAATCCAGACTTGCATTAAGCTTGTTGTGGTGCTTATTTTTTATGAAGGTGTAAGAAGAAAAAGCTCTCTCCACTAGTTCAGTATCAGTAAATGGCAAGAGATATTTGAGTGCCTTCTCACTGAGCTGTTAGTATTCCTCACTGATGTCTACTCAGAAGGTAATGAGATGCTTTCTTTTAAAATCAGAATTTAAAGAAGAATTGGTTGAAAGTTCAATTAATTGGTCTTTTTCATTGATTGATAGTTTCGCTTCTTTGAAGAATTCCTGATAGAAGGGATCTGCAATCCAATTTTCTTTTCCACTTTGAGGGAAGTACTTATAAAACGACAGTTTAAGATCTTCCAAGTGACTTACAATATTCCCTTTCACATTTTGAGATAGGTGCAAGTCATTCTCAGATAAGAAGTTGTGCAGTTTCAAAAACTTCAGGCTAACTTCTTTCAATACACACTTTCCAAAAGTCCAGTGTTAATCATGGGCTCCATTTTGTCACCTACTTTTTGTCAGAATATAGTGATTGAGCTGTTTTGAAGTCCCAAGTTGAGTTTGTTTATTTTGAAAAATATCTGATAAATATGCAAGATTTTGAAGCCAAATACTGTTCTGAAACTTTGGAGCTGGAAGGAAATGATAGTCTTCAAAAGATACCTAGACTTCATGTCTAAGTTCAAACATCTGTGTAAGTACTTTGTCACGAGATAGCCACTGAACCTCCTCCACAGGCACAAGGAAGGTGGTGTGAATGCTGGTCATTTCTTCACACAACGCTTTAAACCATCTGGAGTTTCATGGTGTGACTTAATAAAATTTACAATTTTTACAGCCTCAGCAGGAACATCTTTCAGTTCACTAGGAAGAGGCTTGGATGCAAGACTTTGTCTATGAATGCAGCGGTGGCTCCAAGATACATGGGGAAGTACTTCTTTAATTTGACTGTACAGGCTATAAAACAGTCTGACATGGGCTTGCCTCTGTCAGTGCATACACCACAATTCAACCAACTAATGTCCTTTTCAATGAAATAACCATTGATTACATTAAAATATCTTCACCTGTAGTATGCTCTGTCAATGGGTAACAAAGCAACAGGTTTTTCTCAATTTCATTTCCTATAAGTACCTCACAATGATGTGGAAAAATAGATAAATCAGCAACATCTACACTTTCATGGACCTGGAGGGAAAAGAATGTACTTTTTCTAATTCTATCTGCTATTACAGTTTCAAATTCATCAGACATTTCCTGAATTCATCGACACATTGTATTGTTTGAGAAAGAGATACTATTGATTTTGCAGACATGTTCTTCCCCAAACATACAAAAAACGGTATCCTTAAATGAAGGAGAAATTAAATCTTCAGCTATGATGTGGTTTTTATCACATTTAACTATGCAAGATACAATACGTATGAAGCCTCAACTGCAATCTCATTGTCTTTTCTGACATCATGTATGAAATAGACATTTTTATAAGCACTGAAAATAATGCATTTCTTTCTTTTTATACACAGGATACTTAGTTTCTAAATGTCACATGAGTAGAGAGGGTTTCATGCAACCGTTGGATAATATTTCCCCACACACCACACACAAAGGCTTAGGGCAGTCATTATACCCTACAAATGAAAACCCATATTTAATATACTCTTCAGAGTATTTCTTTTTCTTCTGTGTAGTATCTCAGGCACACACCTTTTTACTATCTCTTGGTGTGTGTATACTCATAGCAGCGTACATGTGTTGAGAAGTACTTGGTGATGGGTTATAATCCACATGAAGTTTTGGTTTTTTAACTGTTCCTGTTTTCAACCACTGATCCATAACTGACACGCTTAAAAATCACTGACAATAATAACTTAAACTATGTTAAACATTAAATAAAAAAACTAATTGAAAAGAATCACAATTAAAGACAACACACTTACTTTTTAGTCAGTCAATTACTAAACTGATCAAATAGTCTCTCTGTATATATTTATATGTTCGGGAAAGTCTTAGCAACGTCTCAAGTGGATTGTTCTGAAACTGTGCATAGAAGAGTGGCTTGGGGTTAAGGGTTCATAGCCACATCCTTACCAATAATGTGATCTAATTTTGAAATGTTCCCATTAATTGTGATTCAAACTTAACATTTGTTTCATAACTAACATTTTGAGTTTTTTTACTTTACTTGTTTTTTTGCCAGTAACTAATTATTTTTCATGTACCCCTGAAGGGCCCAGCACATACCCCTGGGGGTACACATACCACTGCTTGGGAACTGATGCCCTAAAGTTTCTTTTTTTTATGAAAACATATCTTGCTTAATGAGAAAGATCAACACCCTTTGAAATTAAGAAGCAGCACATGTGCTTTTAGTGACAGCCTGGGGCACATAAAGCCTGAACTTCAATCCTCCAGGGCTGCCTTATCTCTATAGCTAGCTTATGGCGGTGACTTGTTTTCCACCTTAGCAGTTAGCTTCCTTTCATTAATATTGGAAGTGTGAGGGGAATGCAGAAGGAAAGACAAATAAGTGCTTTGGGGACATGGTGACTTTGGCTTTTAGAAAACCTGTGCTTAACTGTACAAATAATGTCATTCAACTGAAATTTTTATTGAAATCTCGTTCTCCGCATAATCAAGACAAAGAAACTAGTTATGAGGACATAAGCAACAGGAAAAAATAAAGTAGAATCAATCAGGAAATCAGGATTGGATTGTTAACAATGCAAGGACAGGCCCTAGGTCTAATCAGCGTGGACTGACCAACTCTTTGAGACCCTCAAAAGGTTTCTGTTTAAGACAAATAGACCCTGGTGACAGAAGTTGTATATAAACTATTTACAATTCCCCTGGAAATGCCTTGGGAAATACTAATTTTTAACATGGTACACTTTTTAAAGTAGGCTGTAAAATTTTTGGCCCAACAAAAGAAATATCCTTGAACATCGTGTGAAGAAATATGACAGATTCTTATAAATATATGATTTTTTCTTTTCCCAAATTTCTTTATGTCTGACTTGCAAAGGGAATACAAAATGGAATACTTCTACATTTTCAAATTTAAGTTTAAGGAAGTGAAGTTCTTCAATGTACTTTGAATTTTAACTTCAAAGTTTAATTATCATACATTAATTAACACACTCTTTTTATGACAATACTGATAAATGGAGCGCATTCTAAATGTTAATTTTTCATCAAGGAAATTTATTATTACTCACTCATTTATTAGAGAGGACTCTTTTTTTTTTTTTAGCTGCTAATATTTACTGCATTTGAAGGTAAGACAACTGCATTTCTGTCAGGCAAGTAAGCCTGAACTTTTTCTCTTAATTTTGTGATCCATGGGAATTTCCTATGTATTACGTGACAGTTTGTATTTAGGTTATTGTGATCAGTTTAATAACAGTATTATAAAATCCCTTAATGACATTTCATATTTGTGTTCAAATGACTCTACCACCTTAATGTTTGTAAAATATTTTGCTTAAGTAAGTGAACTATGGTCTACTTCTATTAAAATCTTTAATTAATAGGGAATTATTTAAAAATGTAATTAATAGTTCTCATTTGAAGATTTACATAATATGTAACCATGGATCAAATAGAAAGAAAGCAAAGCAAACTATGGTTAGTGTATCTTGGCCCAATTTTTGGTGGCACACAAATAAATTCTAGAATTTCAGGTAGAAATATGCAAAACTGCCTGAAAACTTATGCCTCTCATATTTTCCCTTGACAATGTGATTTTAGCATATTAGGTATACCTCACTTTGGCTACCTGTGTGGGTATGAGCACATGAACGGGCACAGCTAGACTAGTGGACCTTATAAGGCAGTCATTTATTTACCATTTATTGTCTACTATGTGCTTAGTGTAAAACTCTGAACAGGACAGTCACACTCTCTTTCCTCACAGGTCCTAGGTTTTGATGGGCAAAATGTTTTAAAATCCTAACAATTTCTCTAACACTTACGTAACAGTTGAATTATTAATTTCACTTCTAGGCATTTACAAAAAGAAAAATAATGGGATAGGTACACAAATATGAATACTCTAAGATTTTTATCAATGTTTATAAATAACAAAAAAAAATGGTAGCAACTCAAATATTCAGCAAAAGATTGCTAAATAAACCATCAGCATGTAAAATCCACACAATGGAATACTATGTAATGGGCCAAAATAAAAATGTGCATCTTTGTACATTTATAACTAAAGATATTCAAGCTATAAAGTGTAAAGATAAGCTAAAAAGTTCATATACATTTATATATACATAAACATAGAAAATGTATGGGCAATATTGCACATGTTGATCATGACAACTTCAGTATAAAGTAGTAAGTAAAGGAGCTTAGTTCCTGAAATCCCACTCACTGCCTGGATTCAAATCCTGGTTCCACCCATTTCTAGCTGGGATAATATGAATTGTATATTACTTAACCCTTAAATATCTTAGTTTCTTCATTTGTAAAATGGGTGTAATGAGCCTAAGTACCCAGAAGCTTGTTGTGGGAATTAAATTATGATGAGACAACAGAAAAGGCTTAGAATAGTGCCTGAGCAATACAAAGCATTTAAGGGTTTGCAATTATTACTAAAATATTAGGGTGGTAAATTTTAGTAGGCACAATTTTTATTTTCATCCTTTTGCTTGTTTACATTTGCTAATGTTTCTACATAATATCTTATATTTGATACAGCTGACTTAGTTGAAGCTCTCCACATAATAGGAAAACGTTCTACTTTGAAATCTTTGCAAAATAGATAAGAAATAGATATAATGCATATTTAATTCTCTGATTTTTTGTTAGTTTTTTCATTCAGAAAGCATATGTTTCTATTTGTTATCCATGCTCAGAGCAAGCAAAATTTGGTATTAATTTGTCTTCATTCAATAATAAATACAAAGGGTACAAAAATGTATACACAATTTAAGAAAGGAAAAACTATTAAAATTGTGAAGCTCAATGTTTACCAATCACAAAAGATGAATACAAGTC
Organism: Lyroderma lyra; assembly: GCA_004026885.1. Classification (NCBI taxonomy): domain Eukaryota; kingdom Metazoa; phylum Chordata; class Mammalia; order Chiroptera; family Megadermatidae; genus Lyroderma; species Lyroderma lyra. Next base: position 164,981 of record PVJL010002937.1, read on the forward strand.
AGGTTTGACTTCTACATTTACAAGAGTTGCTTAAAGTGGTTCCCATCAGCATCCAGACACTTCTGATTACGGCGAACTACTGCTAGAGCAAAGTTGACCAAAGAGTCCCCTTATATCACTGCGCATGCCATTTCAGTTTCTTCTGAAGTACCAGTGTAGCTGGTTTTCTGCAGTACACTACGTCCTTTAAGGTTCCCCATAGGTAGAAGTCAAGGGGTGTTAAGTCAGGAGAATGTGGAGGAAACTCAAACAACGTTCTCAAATTTCAAATACCACTTCAAAATGGTCTTGTGATCCTCTAAGGAAAACTATGCTTCCACCATATTTGAGTGTCCTGCCTGTTGCATGGTGACACTACATTCATGTGATTAATGCCATCTTTTGAGCCAACATCATACTATACTTTGCTAGTTTAATTCAATTCAACTTTGAAAAGTAATATGTAGATAACACCACTTAAAATGTGTATAAATATTTTTGGCACCCATGGTATTTATAGAAGGCCTACAATGTGCCCTTGACTCTGCAGGGCACTGCAGGCACAACAGGTGTTGTTTCTGTTGATAAGAGACAAGTCGTTTTCTCGTCGTGATTAGTATCTAATCCTATAACATTAGTTTTAAAAGTTTGCATTTCAAAATAGGGACTGTTAAATATATCACTCAAGGCTCTAACTTATGTTTTCAAAACAGAATGTTGGAATCACATGCCTTTCGTATCACCAACCTTGGCTTGGCCATACAACACCTGACTACTTCTACGGGGCTTCAGAAAGAAAGTGGTGAGTCTCGTCGCATAAATGTTGGTAGCAACACAGTGATTTTCATTATTTTGCATTCATTTAATATGCAAAGTGAAACATTGATTATTGAATAGTCATTTCTTTTATATTCCATTGCAAATACTATGTCACAAGATAAAAAAGATTTCAGAAACTAATAAGTAATGTTTAGCTCCTTCATTTGAACTTGAGAGCTTGAATTTTTTGATGTGTGTGAGTGTTGAAGGTATTAGGAGATTGTAAGGATAAGTTCTTATAATTTAAAAAGTTTCTCAATAATTGAGTTATTAGTTTTTAGAAATATATATTCTTCAAAAGAAAATACAGACAGTTCTTTCAAGTCCCTTAATTGTGATTGAAAAAAATCTCTGAACTTGGTGCGCTACTTAAAGACACAGGGGGCTATTGATTCAAAGAAACAATTTTGTACTTTTCCTGCTTTTCAACTTGTTACTCATGTTCTGGAACTTTAGGCTGTCATTAAGAGAAAAGTCTTCTTATAGAGTTGGGGTTTAATTTTGGAAGAAATATTTGAAAATTTGCAGAATAAATTCCTCCTTGGGTTTTCAAGATACTCTTGCATAAAATTTCTTCATCCAACGAAAGTTTTACCAGCATTTATTTGTTTGGATTATTACAGAAGAAACTCAAGCTTCAAGTGGTGGCTTATAAACACATTTTTATTAATGCAACCAATGTTCACCTAAACTCTTAATATTTGTGAATATAATGTCACAATCTTAAACACATGCACCAGGCTGTTTAAAAATTTTGATTGTTATATTGCTCCATAGCTTAAATTCTTTTAAGGGTTGATCAGATGATTTGAGGCCCAAGGGTAGTAGAATAATGTGTAGATCTCATTTGAGACTAAAATTGAGTAAGTATGCGAAGAAGTAAATGCTGTCAAAAATGTCTCAAAAAGCGTAGGTCTAACAGATGAAATTGTTTAATAGACAATAATCTATTGAAATAGGATAACTGGGAAAGATGTTTAAAGCCTTTAACTACCTCATACATGAAATTTGTGCTAATTCTGTGCCATTTAGTTTATTTAAGGTCACCCTAAGGGCTAGTAAAAGCCTCTCGTTTCAAATACTGCCCACCTCAGATGAATCACGTGTGTCTGTCCCTTGCCAGGAGTTTCTCAGTTCATCGAAGGGTTCAGGAATTCTCATGGCTTTACTCTGAGTGTAGAAATTTATTTAAGCCTTCTTTTTTCATATACCCAGCGCTACCATACAAACTCATGATTTCTATTCATTTGTCTTATATATTGTTATATGACTTACATATTGAAATATGTATTTCTATTCGACTTATATAATATAGAATAATATTATATAATATAGAATAATTTTATATTACATAAATGTAGTATAAAATGTATGTATAAAATGTATAAATGTATAAAAACGTATGTATCTTGTATTGCTTGAAGCCTTGCCTTTTAAAGCAGCACAGCACAGTGATTAAGGGTGAAGGCTCTGGAGTAATTCTTGTTACTCCACTATATGTGTAGTGCTAAAGGAAAGATAAGGATCTTTCTAAAATATTTGTTGAAAGAATCTCAGTTACTAGCTACAGATTATTGTGAAATTGTGAGTGGGAGGTTAGCAGGATGGGCAGTCACCTGCGTGATTTGTTAAGAGTTTTGCTAAAAGTTCTATCAGTGCAAAAATATTCTGCTGAAATATGTGAAATAATATTTACTTACAGAACCATTAACTCATTGACACCAGAGACTCCTTTTACTTATCATAGTAACTGATGCATATTAGACATTAGTAAAATTTAAGTGTATAAATGAATGAATAAAAATAAAAAGAGAAGCCACCCAAATGGAATATACTTTTATATCTGTCTGTGTTTGTTTCTGCATAGTAAGCTAAAACTTGATTACTGCTAAAAGAAAAAAGAATTTGGGAAACTAAAATACAAGAATAACAGCAATGAATGTGAACATGCAAAAGAATAACCCCAGTCACTATTTTTTAGTTCTTCTTCACTAATAATATGTAGACTTGAGAGATGCCATAGAAAAGGGGACATGTTATGCAGTTTACTTTATATGCTTTAAAACCAAACAGTTTGGCAAGATTATTAGTTTTATGATATAAGTCTCTCAATACACATACAGTGTCGTGGGGAGTTGGAAGGCTGAACATGCTGAAATTGTAAAAAGTTGCAATAAAAATCATTATTTTCAAAAGCTGTAGGGTAGCTAATTCCTTTTTTTCTTTAAAATGAAATATAATTTTAATCAGATAAGAGTGGGAATTTCATCACTGTTTTGTTGTATGTGGAGCTTTATTTTATTTTGTTTTGTTTTCAGCCAAACCGCTTCTTCTATAATTGGAGCATTTTGGGGGGGAAGGCAGAAATATCTGAAGGCTTGTGGCCAGCAACTTATTTTATGAAAGCTATTAGTAACATGTAAAAAATGTTGATTTTCTTTTTGAATAACCTAGCTGTGGTCCTGGCTTTGTGTCTTGCATGAAAAATAATGCACACTTTTTATATGCTTGTTAATTTTTTGTTTGTTTTAAGACTACAGTCTAAAAATTTGCACAACAAAGTTTTTGCTCCCCATCATTATTATAACTGTTTAGTTTAGCAAGTTACTGTTTTACTGAATAACTGAAACAGTCACTGAGGTCTGTTTAATAACAGAATGGAGCTTAAATTGTGAGAGGATGTAGATTTTATGGTTTTCTCTGGGGTGTATGGTAATTTACTGGGCCCTTAAATTAAAATTGCCAATCCTTTTTTAGAATAAATAAATTATTCTTAGTAAAGTAAAAAGGATAGGCAATTAAAATATAGGAATTTTAGACAAATTGATGATTTCTATTCATTTGACTTATGTATTATTAAATGTAATATATAATAATAATTATATATATATATATATATATAAATGTATATATCTTGCATTGCTTGAAGCCTTGCCTTATAAAGCAGTGCAGTGCAGTGATTAAGGGTGAGGACACTGGAGTTGTTCTAGTTACTCTAATGAGGTTAGAATTTTGGCTCTGTCAGTTTCTAGCTGAGAAACCTCATCCAAGTTACTTACTCTGTGACTCATTAGTTAAATGAGAAATAATAACAATACCAACCTCCAAGTTTTTAGATAATGCTTGTAAAGTGTATAACATACATCCAGGTGCTTAATAAAATTGAGTTATGAATTGAGTTATGATTATTAACTACAATCCCCTAGATATCAGTAGCAAAGCACAATAGATTTAAAAATCTGGTGTTGCAGATCTAGCTTTGAATCTATCCTAAAGGATATACTACCAGAAGCACAAGACACATCTTGTTACAACACTGACTTAACTACCACAGCACCGAATCGGGAAGTGTGACTTGTTATTGTGTGAAGACAATCACTGTTGCTTTTCCTGAACTTAACTATTTTTGTTGTTGTCATTGTTAGCATTGTGTTCTAGACCTTGAATCTGCCTGTTTACTGTCCAACTTCAATATATGTGGTACGTAACTCTTAAACTTAGTGGCCTCAAGTGCCCCTTTCACCAGTAATTTCAAACTTTCCCCCCACCTTTATGATTCTAGGGGAATGGGCCCATGGTGGAAATCCTTTAACAGACTCGATCAAAAGAAAGTTTTGGAAAAAAGGGCGATGTGTCAAAGAACCAACTCCTTGTGTGGCCTGGTGCAAATCCCTTCAATTTTCTGGACGTTAGTTTTATTATCTGCTATCCCCGAGGAAAGAATGAAACTGCCCTCAATGAAAGGGACGAAAGGTTGGAAAAATGTTCTTTTTTCTGTATGGCTTCTTCTCTGATATTAAAACCTCTCTACGTAATCACTGGCAGGAGAGAAAAGGATCAGCCCCCAGACTCTGCTCTCGGCAAGACTTTTTACCTCTCCTTACTTGCCAAGCTCACGGCCTTGAGACCCACAGGGCAAATCTCATTCACTATGTCCTTTCACACTGGTACACATCCATCTCCACAAGACACCTAAGGCTTTCAGGTCACGTCTTATCACCAAAACCTCACTCTATGTAATTCTGTATGTCTCTTTTTCTAACTTCATCCCTTAGCCTTCCCACTCCTGAATCCCATTTACTGAACTCATAGCAAATAACCAGCAAGAATGCTAAAAATCCTTAACCTCCTCTAAGTGTTCTCTTCACCTTCTTGGTCTAGCTGAAATCTGTGCTCTGTCTCCAGCTCGGATGATGTTTCTTCCTCTGCTGCTGTCTCAAGGGGTGACCTCTTCTTTCTGATCTTCTCATCTGTGGGACTGGAGATTGTGGGGTCGGGTTTGACCCCTTTGTTAATCATGCTGTTTTCAGACCATTCTTCCTTCTTCTTCACTAAAACTCAGTTCTGAGTCTTCCAGTAAATGGTATCTCCATTACTTTTTCTTCTGACAGTAATTTGATTTGTATCTGTTCTATAATATCTTAAAGAATTTAGCCCCTAGATCCTTGCAACTTTCTCTAGCACTAGTCTTATAATAACTTTGTGATTTTGGTATCCAAATAAATAAGCTCTCTAATTCTTTGGCTTCTCAACTCCTTGAGATCTTTTGTCTTCCACCATACTACATATATCCTCTGATAGATATGGCCTAGAGACCTTAGAAATATTTTTAAAACCTCACACTGAATAGCACCACCATTTAACCAGATCATCTTCTAAACTTCAACAATTTTTTTAACTCCCAATTGGGAGTCTTGGGTCCCCCAATATTTATTTCTTCTCTAGCTTACTCATTCCCTTGGTAATTTTACCCAAACCATGGCGTTAAGTACCATTCGTATGCTGACAGCTCCAAATTTATATTTCCCACTTGGTTATTCTCCCAAACTCCATCTCACTCCCAGCTGCTTACTCAGCATTTCTGCCTGGATTTTTTAATAGACACTTCAAATATAATACATGCAACTCAAGAAACTTTTGCATGTTCTTTTTGCCTGGTAAGTTATTTCCCTTAGATGTTACAGGCATCATTTCTTCAACACTTCCGCACTTTGCTCAAATACCTCCTTTTTAGAGAAGGCATTCCTGACTAGACTGTCACAGTAGCAGCCATACTTCCCAGCCTATCGACTTTTCCTGGCTTATTTGAATCTCCATCAGTTATGGCCTCAGGACATATTGTCTGTTTTACTTACCTGTTTTAGTCTCTCTCCTCCTGCTAGAATGTTATGAGGAAAGGTAGTTTTGACGGATTGTTTTCACTATCAGATCCCTTGGACGCAGACTCACTCCTGGCACATAGGAAGTGCGCACTACGTTTGGCTGGATGAATGAACATAAATGCTATTTCATTTCCTAAGAGGGCGGTACCAGTTTTCATATTTATTTTTTCTGTTCAATGAGGAAAGTTATCTAATTAGTTAGAATAAATATTTTCACCCCTGGAGCACAAACATAGTGTTTTCATTTTGAAGACAAAATATAACTGAAAAAAAGAAAAAAAACTCTGTGTGTGTGTGTGTGTGTGTGTGTGTGTGTGTGTGTCAGAAAATATGGTGAATAACTATGCAAGGAAAGGCTTTTGGGTACAGAACACCTAAAAAAGCTAGTTAAATACTGAAAGACAACTTTAAAAACCTGGCTGACCTGTCAAGAAAGCATACAAATAATAAAACCAGAAAATATAAGAAAGCCTAGTTCTGTGGTGTTTCATGTTCTTTAGAGTAGTTTATTTTTAGAGCTCATACCTATTCTTGGTGGCCTAAAACTTTCCTAGTTAAAAAAAAAAAAAAAAAAAGCAAAAAATTGCCAATACATATCTCCCATGTCCTTCCTTCCTTCCTTCCATCTGTATCTATCTATCTATCCACCCATCCATCATATATCTATCATCTATCATTTATCGTGTGTGTGTGTGTATATATGTATGTATGTATGAGGGATGTCCGGAAAAAATCCAGCCATAAACGCCTCTATTTTTCATATTACAGGGCTGGATACTTTCCGGACAGCCGTTATATGTATTTATTGTCAGGTCCCAGGTATCTAGAATTAGTTCAATAGAAAATCTTGTTGTATGATGCATAATTGTCATTTGTCCCGGCATTGCCCACTTTTATTTATTTTTTTGTATTATTCAATATTATAACACACACAGATTTTTTTTTGTTTTTGTTTTTCTGTTGTCTAGAATAATTAGTGCAAGACTATTTTTTTTCCCTCTAAAATGTGGGGAGAAAGTCACTAGTGAAACCAGCTGGCCTGAAGATTCTTTTATATTGATTTTAAAATCATGGATTAAATGTCTTTAATAAAATCAGGACTGATGATTATCTTCTATCAGTTTTAGTAATTTATGTTTATAGGGATATGTCTAAATTATCAGATGTATTGCCATAAAGTTGTCCATAATAACATTTGCTCCAATATCTTCATTTTGATTTTCAATATTAATTATTTAGGGTCTCTCTTCCTCCTCTATTTCTCCCTCCCTCTTTTATTTGGTCAGTTTTGCTCAAAGTTTGTGAATTCACTGTTTTCTTTTTTTTAACCAAATTTAGCTTTGCTGATTTTTTCTATGGTGCATTGTTTTCTATTTCATAAATTTCTATGAATCATTATATTTTCTTGCACTGATTGATCACTTCCTTTGAGACCCTATTATTTGTTATTTGATCTTACTTTATCAATTACTCATAACAATGAAGACTTTCTAAACAGTATTAAATATGGTATTATTATCTAATTAGCACGATGCTATCTTTTCTCAAACTGGATGAGTATTTTGAGGAAAGCAGTGCCTGGTAGAGTGGTAGACATATGGGATCTCAAAAAGTACTTTATAAATAGCTTTTGTTCCCCTGTGAAGACAGCTTGAGTAAACAAAACTCTTGCCATTAGACTTATATTCTACTAAAATCAATACCAAATTTTTAGATTTTATTTTTTCTATTATAAAAATACATATAACCACATAAAGAATATTTAGAAAAAAATTGTCCATTAATGCCACCATTTCTCAAAGCCATAATTAGCAATGTAGTGTATTGCCTTTCAATTTTCTTCCATTTGCATATTCTTAAAACCTAGTGGCTATATAAATTTTAACTATTTTCTATTTAAATCCTACATAATAGTTTCATTTCATTAATTGAACATAAATGTCCCTTTTATTTTCTCCCAATGATTATAAGTGAATTATCTCTCATCTATCAGTGTAGTAAACTCTCCAGCTTCTTTGCCTGCCCCAACAGGGGTTATTTAGTGAATTGCTCAGCTAGGGCTGCCATAGAAAAAAACAAACAAAAACCAAGACCATAGTCTGCATGACTTAAACAACAGAAATATTTTCTCACAGTTCTGGAGGTTGGAAATCTGAGATTAGGGTGTCAGCATGGTCAAATTCTGATGAGAGCTCTCGTCCTGGCTTTCAGATGGTGCTTTCTAGCCATTTTTTTCACATGGCCTTTCTTCAGAGCATGCATTCAGAGAGAAGAGAGAGAGAGAGAGAGAGAGAGAGGGAGAGAGAGAGAGGGAGAAGAGAGGAGAGAGGGAGAGGAAAAGGGAGAGAGGAGAGACTTAGGAGTGTAATAATCCCATTGTGAGGGCCCCACCTTCATGACCTCATCTATCCCTAATTATCACCGGAAAGCCCCATCTCCAAATACCATCACAATGAGGACAGGGCTGAGTGTTGGTGGGAGGACACAGTTGAGTCCATCACACTCAGTATCAGCGGGAAAAGCCATGCTTTTTGTTCTGGCCTTATGACACTACGTGAAGGCAACTGAAGAAACTGAGCAAGGGATGGATTCTCAACTCATTTTGGAAAAGGAAAGTAGACTTTTTAAAGCAATACAGTCTAAACATTTTAAATAAATTGAGTTTCATGTAGGAATTTACTGTATCTCAGTAGCTGGAGTGGAAAGTGTATGGTGCTTGCTGTGTGTACGTTTAGACTGTCACTACTTGCCTTTTTAATTTTATGGTCACCTGCCTCACAAAATCTACTGTAATCATCAAGTCCCTCCTCATAAATATTTTCAGTTATTGATTTTATTTCAATTATTTTATACCAAGATGCTTCCAAAAGTGATTTGAAAAAGCTGAAATTTAAGGTATTTAAAATTGTTTTTACTTTTTGTCACAATGGCTACTCAAAACAGTAATTCAAGGGTTGATGTTTAAAATTAAATAATACAATATAAATTAAATTTAATTTAAATTAAAAAGTTATCCTTCAGGGTCCAGCTCAAGTGCCTGTTACCTGTGCAGCCAGCCCTGGACTTCCTCTGGTAGCACTGCTTCATCTCTGAGTGAGCCTCCATGACTTACATCTATTAAACTTACATACATCTGTTAAACTTACCACAAAGTGTTAGCGAATTGGTTTTATTTACTTTTCCTTATTACACTGTGCATTTCTCAAAGCCTGGGACTGTGTCTTATTCATCTTGTATTCTCAACATGTGCCTGCTACATAGTAAGCATTCAATATTTAGCTGTACCTAGTAAATATGAAATGAATACCTGTTGGGCTTGTAGATGGTAAAACAAACAAACAAAAAACCATTTATTGAACTGAAATACTAGGTGTAATAATTCCTTTGGCCCTGAAGAAAACCATACTATGTTATTATTCCTATGTTTTAGTAAGTATTGCTTGCTTGATTGAGTGTAGCTGTGGTAAATAACCCTTGTGATTTTAAAAAAGTAAAAAAAAGTTTAAATCAAGAAAAGAAAAAAAGTAAAGAAAAAAGTAAACATGAACCTGTAGATTGCTCCTATTAAATGTAACTATCTTAGAACATAAACTCCTCAAGGGCAAGTCCTGTAATACGTTGTGTATAAATTCTGCTAGGTAACCACCACGTTAATTATTCCTAATTAAAAAAAACTGATTTCTCTCTCTCTCTCTCTCTCTCTCTCTCTGTCTCTGTCTCTCTGTCTCTCTCTCTCTGTAATACATATGACAAAGTGTGATACAAATTTTATGAACCAGTGGATACATTTGTGTGCCCTGAATGTATTTTGAACCTATCCTAAATCAAGGAGAACTATTCATGACTGTATCCTAACTCACCGGGAAACCAATACCAATCATTCTTCAAATTTAATATCCCAGAACAATATTCGAGTGCTCTCAAACATACTTAAAACCAATGAGACTCTCTGATGTATGTGGATGACTGAGCTTTGAAGGAGGTCCGAATTTTCCTGTGCAGTGAATGAGATGGGTTTATAGTTTAGACAGATGGAGGCAATAACTGCTGAGGTCACAGAATTTCCCTTTTTTGCTAAAGGAGGAAAAGAATACTTTGGTCATTCCTGACTGCTTTACAAAAGGTAAAATATATCATTGCTTTTAAGTTGGAACTAATTTTTAGCAACTATTCAAAGAATCTATTCAATTACACACTGATGGGTATGAAAATGAATTTCCTGTTTTATGACCCTTCATTTTTTTATCAGTTTGTGCTAAGCTACGTCCATTGGAGAATACAGTGTATGTATATAAGGGATGTTTCTCTCAAGAATTTCACACATATAAATCTTTTAAAGATGAGGTAGTGAAATTATGCTGGCAAAATTACTATAAATCTATTGTTTAAAAACAAAT
>PVJL010002938.1:0-175193 GCA_004026885.1 Lyroderma lyra
GTGTGTGTGTGTGCCTGTGTGTGCGTGCGTGTGTGTGTGTGCGTGTGGATGAGCGCACACATCTTGCTGGCTACACAGCTATGACATTGGCCTTGTCAAGGTTGGCACTTACATGGCCTTCAGACATTCCTTGTCAGAGTGGACTGACTTTAACTACCTTCCTACAGCAATTCCTTGTCTTTCCTTCCACAATAGATCAGTTTGGTTTTTGTTACTGTTTTTTGTTTTTGGTTTTCTGTTTTTGGTGTTTGCCTTTTCAGCTACTCTAAAGCCTGAAATTCCTTAGTGCTGTATTTCAATTGTATCTGGTTCTCCTTAATTGAGGGAAGGAGTAGAGTTTACGGTTAAATGCAGAATATTGCAAGATCAGTTCCTTCTATTAAAAATGTTTATTATGCTCTACACTCAATGGAGTACAACAGAAAAAGAGGAAAAAAGTGTGAAATGGTAATGCCTTTCTACTTCACTCTTCTCATTTGTTGTTGAAGATTATACATATTGCTAAGATAACAAAGTATTATTTCAGATAGTACTAAATATTACCATGTATTTATTTATGGAAATTTTAGAAGCAGCCTTATTTTGGTTCCTTTGTGGCTTTATTCCATCTTTCAAAAATGACAGAAACAGGAACAAGTTGGTAGTGTTTACATCTTTGACATTATAAATGACTATGTTTATTATATTTATAATAAATGAGTCTTCCCAAGGTTTATCTGTTGGTAAACTCCCACTAATATCAGTACCAATGTAGCAAGAAGTTCCTGTGAAGAATTATTTTTCTACCCACTGATGGCAGTTACTATACTCAGTATTTTCTCCTTGTGTGTGTTGCATGTTATCTCCAACTACGCTTGAATTTCAAAGCTTTATTATTTCCTTTTACTTCGAGACTCATTGATTGTGTGATGAAAAGGAAACTTTTCACAATATTTATTGCTCTGTCACTAAGCAGTTCTTATTTATCAATTTTCTTTTAACTACCCTCTCAAGCTTAGACAGTCTATTGCCATTGGGGAAAAAAAGTATTTTCACACAAAGATTTAGAAGCAGTGGTAGCTTGGAGAAGGAAATGGAGGGATGGGAATACAGATGAATCCTGAATCCTGATTTTTTTTCTTCTTTTGTTAGGATCACCTGTGTTTCACTTTCTTTACATTAAAAGAGCTGGTGGCAATTATGTCCTTTTCTATTAGTATAAATATGTGACTCTACACCATGTGATTATGACCAAAGAGATACTACCAACTTACTCTTGTTTGTATCCCTCACTGTTGTCCATGTTTTTTGTGTGTTTTTCTATTTCTCTCTGTGGACCATGAGGTGTTTTATCTTTGTTTCATCTCTTTAAACATACTCTATAGCCAATCAGTATATTAATTTGATTGATTTAATATGTATCTTGCACTCTTGATGAAACAAACATTTTATAGAATATTCTAGTGTTAACTTTTATTTTATCTTTACCTGCATTTCTGTTTATATCTAAATTTTACTAGAGTGCAAATCAATATAATACTATAAACTTTTCTAAGTGAAAATTCATGGTATTCCCTGTTATCACAGTAACCCCTGGAAAACTATCTGGTTGTAAATGTATTATTCTTCAGGGTCTGGTACATATTGTAGCCCCCCACCAGCAGTTTTAAGATCCCCACAGTTTCCACTGGACTGTGGAAAACTTAAATGAGGAAGTCTTCCCAAAATCTTTGAATAGGAGCCCAGACACAGGAACTTAGCGTGGGGTTTTCACAGGATGGCAAACTTAACTCCTTTCCTAACTGGATCAATATTCAGTCAAAAATTTTGGTTATGAGATTCTGAAAAGCCAGACTTCCTCATGGAAACTCAGAAAAGGGTTTATCTCTGCACATATCTCTTACCTTCACGGAACTTTTTTCATTTCCTGCTGCTCAGCAAAAGCACCAGAGTCCTGTCCCTTCCCATCTCATTAAGATTTACTATTCTAAGTCTTGCCTGGTGTTTGCAGTTTATATATCCTTACTCTGAAAATCCCTGTGGCTGCCCACTGTTTTACAACTGAACTTTTTCAGAATTACCTGCACAATCTGTTACCATTTTCTTACATTCTTTTGAAATTTTACTTCACACCATTCAACCAAACTCTTTTTTTGTTTTTCAAGAATACCAGTGATCTCCATGTTGTCAGTCCAATGGTAATGTCATGTCTCACTGCCTGTCAACAAGTTATCCTTTTGTGGATAGATATCCTCTCAGTACATTGTTTCCATACTTTTTAGACAGGCTCTCCCTCGTCTACAAACTTATAGAAATGTATTTATACGCAAAAAATCCCCAGCATTATCAGAGTTTTCATCTGAACTTCTCACTTGTAAATACAAATGTACATATTGGATTTGCATAGGATGAGTAATGTGTATATTAGCCCAGTGTCTCCAATGCTAAATTCTTGAATCTCGTTTCTTACCTCCCAACCAGTTTATCCATTGGTTGTACCATTTCAGGAATTGGTATTCTCATACATTTGATTGCTTAATTTGGAAACCTCCAAATCAGCTTTATTTCTCTTCAGTCTCCATTGACTCCATCAGTAAGTCCTATGCCTTACTGCAAACTGTATGTAGAACCCATCATTTCTCTTCGTCTCCACCACCACCATCCTTGTCTAAACCCTCACCGACTTACACTACTGCAATGGCGTTCTGATGGTTCTTGCAGTTCCCGTCTCCCACCCGTCATCCAGTCTCTTCAGGGCATCCAGAGTGAGTGTTTTAAGAAATAGTTCTGGTGATATAATTCTCTCAGTCAAAATGCCTCAACAACTTCCATTTGCACTGAAGTAAAATATAAATTTCTGAATGCTGTCTATAATGCCCTGCGTGATCTTCCTCCTGTGCCATCCAATGAGGTCCCCTTTTACATGTCAATTCTCTCTTTATTTCTTCAGTAGTCAGTCTTCCAGCAATTTTCATTCCTAGAATACATCACTTTCCTTTACATAGACTTGTTCTTTCCATGAAATACTTTACGCGTACCTTTCCCATGACTGAATCTTCCTTTGAATCTTAGTTTAAGAGTTAGTTTCTAATTAGAATTTTAAAAATGTTAATATATAAAAAATGTGCATGTTAGAATAGATGAAATAAGGTAGCAATAGTCAGTGACTTTTCTTCTCCAGTTCTCTCCATGGCTGATTCCTTCTTATTAGTAGATTTTCAAGTCTACCCCAGGAGGGCTTTCCCAACAATCTTATCAAATATAACGCAGTACCCCTTTTCCTGCCTTGCATCAGTTACTCTGCAAAATTACCTGTTTTAGTTCCTTTATAACCCTTACCTTTAACTGATGCTTTCTTGTATGTTTATGGTTTTATTCATTTTAAAATTATGGAACAGTGATTTTTTTAACATGTTTATTATTTGTTTCTTCTAAAACCTATGTTTAAAGAGAACAGGAACATTTTTTCTCTCATTCATTGATGTTACACAACTTTGTTGATGGATAGATTAATAGAGTGATGGAGGTTTTTCTAACTTAATTTTTATTTTAGACTTACAAAGTTCTGACAATTAAGTTTGCAGACTTACCACCATGCACTTACATTGGCAGCACTGTAAAAAAAAGTTTCATAACCTTGGTACATCTTTGTCTCACAGCTGTGTTCATGTTAACATGTGCTGGTGAAGTCTTGATGAGTGGCATTCATTATTGTTGCATGTTTTTGTGTGCTGTCATGAGAATGTCAGAGCTTGAATTAGAGCAACAAACAAATATTAAAGTTCTTGTTGAACTTGGCAAGAGATGGAAGTGAAATCAGGGACAGGTTATCCAAGTTTATTTGGATAATGCCGTGAAGAAAAGGACAGTGTACAAATGAATTAAATGTTTTTCTGAGGGGAGAGAAAGTGTCACTGATGAAGAGAGATCAGAGTGACCAGTAACAAGCCAAATTGATGAAAACATTGCAAAAATTTGTCTAATTGTGTGTCAAAATTATCGGCTGACTATGAGGAGCATAGGAGACCAAGTAAACATCGACAGAGAAACAGAAAAATCTTAACTGAAAATCTTGATGTAAAAAAAGGTGTGTTAAAAAAATGGTCCCGAAGGAGCTCACCGGTGAATAAAAGCAAAGGAGAGTAGAAATTTACCAAGACCTTTTGGAGAAGCAAGACAATGTTCTTGTCTGTGTTGTCACTGATGATGAAACATGGGTGTAGCAATATGACCCTGAAACAAAGTGTCAAAATGCACAATGGAAGCAGCCAATTCTCCCATGACCAAAAAACTTCCATCGGTCCAAATCAAGACTCAAAATGATGTTAATAACCTTTTTTGATATCAGAGGGTACATTATGAATTTGTACCAAATGGATAAACAGTCAACCAAGTTTACTATTTGGAAGTGCTGAAAAGGCTGAATGAAATGTTAGACTAAGGTACCCTAAAAACTTTTCACCAAGAACTCATGGCTCTTACATCACGACAATACACAGCAATACACCAGCTCACAGGGCACTGTCTGTGAGGGAGTTTTTAGCCAGTAACAAATAACTATATTTGGACACTCTCCCTACTCACCTAATATGATCCCCAATTATGTTTTTCTTTACATGAAGATAAAGTAAATATTAAAAGAAACACATTTTGATGACCTTCAGGACATCAAGCATCATACGACGACAGCTCTGATGGGCATTCCAGAAATCAAGTTCCAAGATTTCTTTGAAGGGTGAAGTAGGCACTGGCTTCCCAAGTGGGGTACTTCCCAAGTGGGGTACTTCGAAGGTGACCGTAATGATACTCAGCAGTGAGTTAGGCAGCACTTTTTCTAGGATGAGCTTGCAAAATTATTTGTCAGACCTCATACACATCAATTGGGCAGTCTGTTGGTTTTGTTTTCAGTTTTGATCCTTGTAGTTATACTTTATCTCAAAATCAAGTCTCACGCTAGCCTTACACTTACCTCATACTCTCTGTGTACCTGATCCAGCTTAGGTCTAGCCCTCCACCTGTTACTTCCATGGAATGAGGGGATCACAGCCAGTAAGAACTTATTTTCTCAGTATACTGTGAGGATTGATGACAAGAATGGGGAGCGGGGGGGAAGACAGCTGCAGCAAAAGGACTGTGTGATGTAACTGCAGCTCAGCCTAAAGACTTGTCTGTTATGATAGAAAGAAAAGAACCAATTTTAGTAAGGAGTATGCGATGTGATAGCGTTTATCAGGAAATTGAAGATGACAAAAGATTCAACAAGATGATGTGAAAAGTTTGGAACTAAATTTTACCTATTTCTTATACAGGCAGACTGTATTGATTATCTTAAAAGCATATTACTATTTAAATGTATTATTTATTTTTGCTGAAAATGTACATTTAGGTTAATTGCATGTGTCATGTAAAACATTTCATGTTAAGAAACAATTTAAAATATGTAGTTTAGTAGTTCTGTATGATGTACTGTATCATACTCTGTTCCTCAAAGGGACAAGGTAAAAGGTAAAAGAGGTATGTGATAAACAAGACCCTCTAATTACTTATCACCCAGCGAGTTTGAAAGAAAACACAATTTTGCAGTCATATCATAGCTCATAGGCTTAAGTCAGTTCAAAATTATAGTCAGAACACTGTAAAGGAAGTCACAGTTCCCCAAGAAATATTAATAGCTTACTAATAGCAGCTACTAGCTTTTTGTTTTCCAAATGATTTAAAAGTGCTTTCCATGTACAGGTGAGGGGTTCTGTGTCGTCTGTGGGCAACCTCATCTGGCATTGTTCTGGTGAAGATTGAAATGTGCCATGCTAGTGCATTTATGTTGGAATTGGAAGTTTTAAAATTCTTTAATTACAAAAAAATTGAGTGTACGTTAGGAATAATAAAGAGCTCAGAGTGAAATGTACCACCTTTCAGCATTTCACTGCATGAGTAGATACTATTGTTAAGACTCATGAGATCTATCATGTAGCGTAGGAAGGATGATGCACATTGATTCAATTTTAGGAATGAAAATGAAAATATTCAGTCATGATAAGCTTGACTTGCATATCTATTAACAGTGAAAGCTATAGCGTGATGTAAGGGTTTAGTAAAAACCCATTATGCTTTCTGATGTGCAACAAGCCTACAGGGGTGTTATGGAACTGGACATATTTGACTACATTTTTCATTATATAATCGCCTACAAATTAAATCAAATGACATGTTCATGTCAGTGACTACATCAGTTATATTTTTAAAACCATAGCAATTTTTGCTGGATATTTGTCTTTTAACCACAGTGGATTCATTTAGAACCAAGCTTAAAACAAAGTTATGATTTAGTATATGCGTGCGCATACACATATGGAGAGAAATCTTTAAGTAAAATGGAATGGTTTTCTGTACAATTAAAAAAAAAAAGCTAATAGTTGTTTATAATAGTATGTCTTTCCTAAGATGATTTTTGTAGTACAGACACCATTTTCCAGGATTTGGGTTGATGAATTTGACAGAGGTCATGGAATTTTTCTTTGAAGAATATGAAAATCTGTCTGCATATCGAACTGCCTGCCTGGGCCCCATTCCAGCCCTCCCCTGGGATCTGTTTGTCACAGAGCATGAATGGAAGTGGAACCAGAAACAGCTTCTCACTCCTGATGACTAGAACACTCAGCACTTTTATATTATACCTGATAAACTCTGAACACTAAATGTTATGGATTAAAGAAATTAAAAAATACTAACCCTTCCTGTGGCCGGTGACCATTCTAGGCTGTGTGTTCCATTTGAGAGCCTCAGAGAATAAATACTCTGCATGTTTGTGCACTTTACTATTATTTTCTATTTCTTCTATTGCTATTTCTTCTGCCTGTTCTTTTATTATATTGATTTTTATTTCCATAACTATGATGCCATCTAATGACATGAATAGCCATTTTTCCTGGTTTGATTTTGGATTTCTCCTTGGATATCATGTGACTCTGTAATTTGAAGGGATACTATTTATATTGAATATGGTATGAAGTTTATGAAGGCTTATTAAAGAGCATGTCCCCATTTAAAATGCAAATGGTTTTAAAAGTCTATTTTTAAAACTTATTTAGTAAACCAAAATAGCCAACCACTGGGCCAAGAGTATTAGAAAACTTTTTTCCATTTAAAACGCATAAAATCATTAGGGCATTTGAAGTAGTTGCATTTTGCAGATAGGAACATCAAAAGGTGCAGAGGGTAAGTAATGTGCCCAATGCTACTCTCCGTGGTTAGTTCGGATTTAAAACCCATGATGTGTAGCTCCAGGATGTATCTGAATAATAATTTCTTTTCGTAAGTAATGTATTTTATCTTTGTATTCCGTGTCTTGGGGTTGTGCAACGGAAGCGTGGGAATGGGAGGTGAATTAATGGGAAGGTGGAAATGAGAAGAGTTTCTCTCATTTCCTCCCTTCACAGAGAGGGTGGTGATTCTGGATCAGAGGGTCAGCTGGATTCTTAGCGGGGGCATCCCATTAGCCACTTGCTCCCAAATGTAACCTTTTCCTCGGTTGGAAGGAACTTGGAAGTCTTCAGGGAGGATTTATTACTCCATATTGTTGACAAACTGTCAGTCATTAATTAATTTGGAAATTGCCATTTGAAAACCTGAATCTGAAATGCAATAGTTCACAGATCCAGCTGGAACTCTTCCTATGCGTTGATTCATAATTTAGAAAGGAACAGATTTGAGAAGAGTTGGAAATAGGATGGCCCTCCATGGGAAGGGGAAGAAGATAATAACTACATTCAGAAAAATCTGTAAGGTCTAGGCCTAATGTTAGGAGATAAGCCATTCCCAAGCATCAAACTCTGAGAACATTCCAGCTCTGCGTTACTGTTCTTATATCCTGATCTGGCCTCAGTGGGAGGTTCATAGAGGGTGTTGGTTTTAGGACGCTCATGTCAACCTTGACAACCCCTCCTCCAATTGTAGGGGCCCTCCTTAGAGCCAGTTGCTGAAATCGCTATCAGTAAGTTTGTTTTCATTTTTGTTTTCGTAAACAGGTGTTGGCAATCCTTAAATGTTTACACCTTTAATCTACCTAGTTCCAGTCTACATTTTGTATTAATGCACCATTTTATAAGTTCATTATCAATATCTCATGAACAGAATATTAATTGCCAATGTCTTTCCTTAAATACTCTTAAACATGCCTTCTTAGGCACATGTATAGATAATTCTCTAGAAATATTGGTACATTGCTATTGATATATAGGCATTTGAAATTTAGATAGACATTTTCAAACTTCTCTGCAAAATGGTTAAACAAATTTACATACATATAAGGAATAGATGAGATAACACATTTTCACATTTGCATAATATTCTGTTTCTTATGATCCCAAGGTATTTTATATCATTTATCTATCTAATATAATAATATTTTAGATCAGACTTTAACATTTATATCCAGTTTGTTGGATAAAAAATAACATCTTGTTTTTGTTTCTCAAGTCCCTGATTATAATTTTATATATTTTTTCATTATTTTTCTTCTGGTTATATAAAATCTATAGATTGATAAGTACTCACATGAACCTCACTATTTAAAAATAATTTTAATCAATGGCATAAATTTTACTTATTTTCACTAAGGAAATAATAGCACCCTAGGTATTTTTAATTTAGTACAGGGTATATAAAATGATATTTAAATTTGATTACATTTGAATAGTTAGATGAAATTGTAGAAGCACATAATATAGTATAAATTTGCTATTAAAAATTATGTGTAAAATTTGCTCAAGAATTAAGAAGTTAATATTTTAAAAGTAATTAGTATAGATTGTGGGACTAAAAATATTTCAGACATATTAGCAGATGATTTTTAATGTTGCTATTACTATTATTATCTCAGTGATTATTAACCTAGGCAAATTAGAATCATTGGTCACTTTATAGTATTCTAGACCTACATGACTAAATTAAATTGTAAATTTCAGTGAATATGAATTTCATGGGAAAAAGTTCTGAAAGTAACAAATGTTGAATTTCAGTGAGTACTTGAACTCTCAGTTTAGCTGCTATGTGCTATTTAAATACAAAATCTTAATGATGTAGTAATATCTCTAAAGATAGTGTGGTTAAATGAAATTTTTAAAAAAGAAAAAAGAAAAACCAAATGTTTAATCGAATGCAGGATATAGTGTTGATGTGACATTTAATTTAATTTGCTGTGAGAAAATGGTGTAACGTGTGAGCTAGAAAAATAAATCGTTAGCCACCAAGGACTGCTAGCACGGCACCACCTTCAACTAAGTGCCAACAGCGATGAACTGAGGTCTTGCTGGTGGTATTAGAACATCAAGTATTTATAAGAAAGGACTATTGGCAGTAGGACTAAGTCCAGAGTTCTAAAACAAATTATGATTGGCACATTGACAGAGCTGTCTAGATCAGATGGGGAGCCAGTATTCTCCTGTCTTCTGCTTTTAAAGTGTTTGTCTCTACGCCCCCAAGCTTGTCAGCTGCCCTCACCAAAATTTCCAGAAACCTTAATTATAAATAAAGATAGACAATATTTAAGGAATCGTGATTGTTATTGTGAATAGAATGTATGTATAAACTTCTTCTCTAAACGAAAAAAAGCCACTTACATTCTCTTCTATGTTTCCTTCCATAAAATAGTACAGCAACGTTATCTGGTCAGGAAAAATATTTAAAACAGTGAAACAGGTAAACGTCAGGAAATAAAATTTTTGTTTCAAATGATCATTTTATTTGGTTTATATTTATGTAAAATACATGTATGTGCAATTTTGTGTATGTGTATTTTTCTACTTTTATAAACATGTAACTTTATACATATATTTAACAATGCATCTATAGAACTTAATATAGCTCTACTTACTTGATTAAAACTGCATCAAAACCATATTTACTCCTTTGAACATTTTCATGGCATCATAGTTATTTGATAACTGTTTAATGAATTATTAAAAGCCTTAAAAGGGAAACTTTAAACAAAAGTGAGAAAAGAGATGACCAGATTAAGCAAGGGTCCTTACTAGCTCTGATTTTTACATAAGAATCAATATATTAAAACTTATAACTCATAATGTAATCATAGCATTATTTCCAGATTTTTATTTACTTTAATCACACAAGGATTTATGGAATTATATCCCAAAGAGAAGCTGTCCTATGTTAAGAAAAAAAAAAAGGTTATAATCTTTCTATTGATATATGCAAACTCAGATCACATAAAATTAAGTCCTTCTTCCACCATCTAATTTTATACTTTTCTGTCTTGACTTACTACCAAATACATTATTCATATATTTTTGAATATTTGTTTTTATTATTGATTTTTCAACTTGGCCTGCACAGACTACATTTATATATATAAATACACACACACACACACACACACACACACACTTTTTTTATTATGCCAAAGGCTTTTGTATTATTCTCCTATCAGATATCGCTTGGCCTTGAGTATGATCACATTATAGAGATGATCACATTATTTTTCTCATTTTACAAATAAGACAAATGGTCCATGTGTGCAGACACTGTACCAAATAGCTACTTGGAGTGGGTAATGAGTAGTTCCCAATCTGGTTCCATTTTTATTATACCATGCAGTATTTTGTCACATTTAAATATTTTAAACATTCTTTGATATATACAAAAGGACACATCCTATGTTTAATTTTACACAGATTTTGTTATTTATTTCTTTCAATAGCTTTATGAGATCACATTGCAACTCGATTTTGTGAATATGAAACTGAGAATTAGAGTGAGATGATGAAGCAAGTTCTCTAAGTGTTTTTCTGATTTCTTTTTTGTTTTTACTTTAATCACTTAGGTCCATTTTTACATCCACATTGTTTCTTGTTTTGATTTCACATAGGTTTCTGAAATTCATTTAAATAGATATTAGCATAAAAAATATTTAATAAAATTCTAACATGCTAAATTGTGAAGAATAGCTAATGAGACTATTCTTTCATCAGAGAAATTAAAGTAACTCAAAAAAACTCCATGGGGTTCTCAAAATTGGCATTTATATTCAGCTTATACACATTTTAGAATGTTTCTGAAATACAGACAGCAGGCTGCCAATAATACATAAATTATGGAGTCATTTTCTAGTGAAAACAGATAGTTGGAAATCTGTAACAAAATAAATGTATTTTGTTCTCATAAACATTGGTGCTACAGGCCATCATGTTCCCAAACAGGAATGATGGTTATTACCAAGAAATGGTTCAATTAGGTTGGCACTACTCTGTTTTGTCAAGTATGAGTAAAATAACATAGTCACATAATTTTTTGTAAAATAATTTTCTTGGAGAAGGATAAGAGATGTGGTAGTATGGACCTAGCTTTTCTTTATGAAATAATGTTAAATGCATTTCAGTTACATAGGTACAGTGCTATTACCATCTGGGTAATAGGAAATGAGTTTAAAAACAATAAGAAAAATCTATATGTCATATTTTGTGGCATGGCAAAGGGGTGAAAATGTTATAACTCTATGGAAAATCAGCATGAACCTATAAGCCAGTCATCCATAGGATATGGCTGTGTATTTTTATTAAAGTTAATTTATGTGGAAGAGTTGTTCAGACTTTGGAAAGTATATTAATTGAGAGTTACATTAAGACTCCTTTGTTATGTTTTTTTTTCTTCTTCTCACATCTAATATTTAAATGGAAGAGTAACCACACATATAGAAACACAAAGACATACACAGACACACACACACACGCACACACACACACGCACACGCACACACACACAGATATGCATATCGATAATCATAACTTCATGACAGTCATGGAAAAATAAAGATATTAAAGGAATTAAACACGAATAAAATCAACAGTTATAGTTTTTCATTGCCAGCAGATAATTGTCCAAAAGATTAATGGAAAAACATATAGTTTTCAAGTAGCCCGTGGATATTTATTGCAGAAAATATACCTCCACTATAAATACATTGAATACCATTGTAACAAAATACACATATAGTAACAAAGCATCCAGAGTAAGTTGCATATTTTCTTATAATATTTTAATTTATAGAAGATACAAATATATACATAGTTAATAATTTATGCTCTTAGTCTTTAAGTTACAGATAACAATAGTTAAAACTTGCTGAATTTTTTTATTAACTTAGAAAGGTATTTTTATTTAGCTTGTAAAATATATGAATTCTCTTCTTGAGATACAATTATTTCGAGATGAACTAAATAAAGAGACCAGGTTTATATGGTTCATACATTTTTGGGCACAGTTACTACTCAAAAGTGTAATAGATGTCTTCATGGTTGTACTACAATCGCCTCTGTGTTTTTATCACTTATTGGTGAGAACAATTTACTACAAAGCAATAATAAAACAGAATGTAATCAAATGTCACTATGGTCTGTTACACTGCAGTTATGTCAGATAAGAATAATAGGTTTCATAAAATGCTGGGAGAATCTGGGAGCAACCTGATTCGGTTCATGTTCAGATTCATGGCCCAATTAAATTTATTCATATGCATTTGGTGTACACACATTGATATATAAGCAGTTATGTCTGTGATTTTATTTAGTTGTATAGATTCTTTTTCCATAGTGGATTATTGAAGGACTTTATTAAGTAAGGTTTTGTGAGCTAAAATTCCTCAATAGATTTGAAAGCACAAGTATAATAATAAGAAATTCTATTTAATAGTTCTTATTTCCAGGGTTCTTTACAAGAGAAAAAAGAGCCAATGCTATGTTCTATTTGTAGTTTCAACTTATATAAGATTTTTGAAAGATACATTAATGTCAGGAAAACATAGCTAATTACATAACATAAATTCAAAGACCTGAATGCCACTATAACTGTGATATCCTGAAATATTTAGCCCTACAGTCAACACTTAAACCATCCTTAACCCTTTGTGGCCTACTGAGACTATCAGAGGTCAAGTCCTGGCTTCCAGTCCGATAAAACTCTAATGACTCCATTTCCTCTTTTGTGCTGTGTGTATAAAGCAATACACCAAGTATGTGAAGGAGATACCTGAACTTGTTTTTCCAGTGGTTCAGTAAAACTGCTATTAGAGAGCAGTGAAGATGTATGAATTTAGGAAATAAAGTTTAGTGGCTGCTGTGTACAAAGTAAACAAACTTGCTAGGTAAAACGTGTTGTATTACTTTTTGCATAAGTGTTCGATCCTTCATGAAGAATGACTTTTTAGCTTGAATACCCAAACTCACATTTCTGTCAGTGCCAACTGAATTGCATTCATGTGGGAATTGGAATCATGAGCAAAACCATGGAGCGTTGTGGGGTTTGAAGGGTTCTAGAAAAATAAAACTTTACCTAAGTCACTCAGATTTAGTTTAAAAAATAGGTATTGCCTGATCAAACTGAACATCTATGCCTGCTGGATTCTTCAGGATATGACCTCTGATAGGGAGAAACTCATATTATTTAGGACCAACATAATCCTAAATATGCAAGTAGAAAGTAAAAAAAAAAAAAAAAGTCTAGCCTCTGTGTAGTAAAATAAGGAACAGTGAGATGACCTGCTGCTCCTGTTTCTAGATCTCTTTCCTACTCTGTGCTTGATGAGGGGATGTCTTCCAGCACGCTAGCTAGCACGGTGTGTCTGTGACGTGGCAGTCAAAGGGGAAAAAACCAGGGCAAAAGCTGTACTGTTCAGTGCCTATTTCATCATAGTGGAGTGAACCCATGAATATGGAGAAAATTGATTTTCATCTGAAGAAAATGTGGATATCAGCAGTTCATCCAATCCCCTGGCTTCCATGACCACCTACGTGCTAAAACCTCCCAGGAGAACTTCTGTCCTTGAACTCTCCCGTGAGCACAGACAGACTCATGCAGTATAGCAGTCAGCTGCCTGGTCAGCATCTTTGCTTAGGGGTTATATTTTATGGAGCACTAGCTAAGCTGCTATAAGAGACCCCAAAATATATGTCCTTACCCAATGCCTCAGTTAATCCCTTTTATGGAGACCATCGGTTCCCAAGTGGTCTTACGCTTACCCCGGGGGTGCGTGCTAGGCCGTTCACAAGTACGTGAGCAATAGTCAGTAATGGCGCGAAAACAACTAAAGTAAAAACAGGCAAAATGTTAGTCTTGGAACAATAAATACTGAGTTTGAGTCACTGTTAATGGAGACTTCAGAATTAGATCATATTAGTGGATGATGATTGGTGAGGGTGTGGCTATGAACCCTCCCCCCAAACTGCTCTTCTACCGATCATTATGCAGTTTCAGAACAAGGCATTTGAGATGTTTCTAGAACTTCCCCAAACACATAAATACATCTGTAGCCAGGCTATTTGATAAGTTTAGTTATTGATGGAGGGCATTGTCTTTGTGATTCTTTTCAAGTAGTTTTTTTTTATTTAATGTTTAACATAGTTTTAGTTATAATCGTCAGTATTTTTAAGCTTGTCAGTTATGAATCAGTGGTTGAAAACAGGAACTGTTAAAAAATCAAAACTTGATGTGGATTATACACCAAGCTCAACGATCTCACTAAAAATGTTTTATGGGCTAGTGATCTGCATAACAATTAATACAAACTTTTCAGATAACACAAATAGTTATTATTAATATTAAATTAAAAGCTTGTTAAATAGTTGATCATTATTATCAATATTTAATTGTGTTACCAATATTGTAAAATTAAATCAGTGGTTTGTACTTTTAGTGCAGTCATTTTTCTTTCCTAACTCATAATCTCATTTCCACTATTTTACATTAAGATAGGCACTGAACCAAAGTGTCAGTATTTAAAAACAGCTGTTTTAAAAACATGGGGTACAATTTATAGAAATGGATTTAAAAGGGGTACACCAGTGGAAAAAGGTTGGGAACCACTGATGTAGATGATCAACGTTGGTAGGACAACTCTGTGATCTTCAACGTTTAGTAGCAAGAATGGAGAAAAGTTCAGGCGAACACACATGTAATTCTTTTAAGGGCACAATCTAGAGCTGGCACATGTCACTGACTCTTACAGGCCCGTGGTCATGATTAAGGCGCACAGCTACACCAGGCTTCAAGAGAAAGACACGTGTCCAGCTAACACTCAGGAGATCTGTTATTGAAGAGGTGAGAATGAGTTTTGATGCATTACTAGCATATCTGGTAGCAGAATCTCCTAGGTTATGTGTCTGTAAGCTTGACATGTTTAAAATAGAGCCCGTGATTTTTTCTTCTAAACCTGCTTTCCCTATAGTTTGTCCCATTTCTGTAGGTGAGAGCTGTACTCTTTCAGTGGCTCAGAAACCGTGTCTTGGTGTTCTCTAGTATTCTTTTCCTTTCCCCCCCTGACTTCCACTTCTTTCCACCAGTAAATTTTGCCACACCTTCATTCTAAATATATCCAGATTGTGCATGTTTTTTCACCTTCTCTGCTTCCACGATGGTCCAAGACACTGTCAGTTCTCACCTGAATTGTTAGACTAGCCTCCAAGTTGTTCACTTTCAGCTTCGAATGGCAGCAGTCCATCTTGTACCCAGCAATCATCATGCCGCTGTCCAGGGTGAGACTCCTGGTTTAATTGTAAAAAGCTCTGTGCGTTCTGCCTCTTTTCTCCCTCATACTTCCACCACTACCCATCTCTCCTCACTGTCTCTCCCCTCTCACTCTCTCTGTTCCAGTCACTGTCCTGTCCTCTTAGCTCTTCCTTAAATACACCAAACGCCTTTCCCCTTCAGAGCCTTTAAAATTACTGTTCTCTTTGCTTGAAATTCTTCCTCCATCTCTGTTTTCAATTTTTGACTTCCTTCAAGTCGCTTTTCAAATGCAACTTTTTTGGAGAGGTTGTTCAGACCAACCTGATCCTGGCTATTTTATACACAATAGTAAGTGTGTGTGTGTGTGTGTGTGTGTGTGTGTGTGTGTGTGTGTGTTTCACTCCCTTTTACTCTTTGTTATACAGGTTCTGGCACAGATAATGCCCCTTTTTATGAGCTGGCAATCTATACCAAATCTTTTATTGCAAAATCATAAGCCTGTAATTCTGTAACATAACAATGTCCCACTCAAGCACACTAGATGGCATTTTAGGGCATTACTTCTGCCAGACCCTGTATTACTGCTCTCCATAAAGTATGGACATACAATTTTAAGTTTGTTTGTACATATTTAAAACACATGCAAATATTTAAGTGCCTTAAGCATAGTAGTTGCTCCAAAATGATCAGCAAAGAAATCGGTCGTAGTCAGAATAATGTCCTCTCAAATATGTGCACCTCTGAATTCCTGGAACCTGTGATAGGTTACACCACAGAGAGGAAGTAAAGTTGCAGATGGAATGCTTTGCTCATCATGTGACCTTAAAAAAGTAAGGTTTTCCTAGATTATTCAGGTGGGCCCAATGTAATTACAAAGCTCCTTAAAAGTGGAAGAGCGAAACAGGAAGAGTGAGAGGGAAGGACGGGAATGACCTGATGCGTGCTACTGGTTTTGAAGATGGATGAAGGGGCCACGAACCAAGGAATGCAAGTAACCTCTAGAAGCTGAAAAAGACAAATCAACAGATTCTTTTCTAGAACCTCCAGAAGGAATATACTTGTAGACCTGTTGATACCTTGATTTGAGCTCAAGGTGCTCTATTGCAGACTCATGACCTCCAGAATTGTAAGATAATAAATATATGGTCTTTGTGGTAAATTGTTACAGCAGCTATAAGAAACCAATACAAGGTACAACATATTTTTAAAAGTTTATCATAATTTGCATGTTCTCTCAGCTAAAGTAAGGGATTCACATAAGCTAGTGATTCTGCAGCATGTATGAGGACCCTCTTGTTTACTTCTGATAATAAAGACAGGAAACCAAAAACCTGGCTTTATTTCCTTCCTGTATAACCTGTAATAGTACTTACATTTCCATAATGCTAATTGTGTATTTGTGAGGGAGTGTTAGGGTTTCAGTTGGTCGGTGACTATCAAGTCTTTTAGGCTTACATAGAAAAAATAAGTTTGGGAATACTCTTCTTTTATGGATTCTATGGTGAAATTAATAACCACTCTAGGGTTATTTAAAACTCTAGTAAAACACTTATATGAATAATTAGAATATTAGTAGAATAATAGTATGCCTTTATGAATTCAAGTAAAAGATCTGATAATATAATAAATCATATTTTTTTTACTTCACATACACTATTAATGGTAGAATACTAATAAAGTAATAATTAAAATTTATTTAGCATTCTGAACCAGGCACTGTACTGTTTTATATAAAGATAGTATGCCTACTTGTAATCCTAGTTAAAAGATTTGCAATAAATTCAACTGTTAAGGTGTTTTATAGAATGAAAAAACTGAGGTAAAGAAAAATTAGATAAGTTGCTCTGTATCCACCCACAAGAATTTTAGAGAAAGAATTTTCTCCTAGAATTCCAGCCTAAGTATGTGTCCATTGTATGCTTTAAAATCTTGAACTGTTATGAGTTAAACAATCATAAGGAGATGGAGAGCTAGTGGTTACGCATTTATATGAGCTCATTACTTTTTTGAGGTTTTTACTGGTTACAGTTTTCTGTTCTCCACGTTTCAAGAGAGCTAGTTTATATTATGCTCTGTGTGCATGTCTGTGTGTGTGTGTGTTGCCTCTGCAGCTACTAAAAATGCACCTGCAGCAGCCTGAATCCAGCTAAAACCCAGTATTAGTGCATGTTATCTGGGATACTTGGAATGGTATTTGCTTGCCTTTGACATTAATGGTTGGCCCTAATGTTCCTTTTTTGTTAAATAGTCAATATTCTCTTCAGAATAGTCTTTCTATAGCACTATATTTAGGTAATAATTTGATGTGTCACTTTCTTCTCCAACTAGTTTTGAGTTTGGCAATTTAAAAGCTGATACAATGAAAAAAATATATGAGAACAATTTTCTAGGATATATTAGCAATTGTGTTTTTATTTTTTCTTGTTAACTGTGGCCATTCAGATGAGATCAGGTGTGTTCAGGGTGGTATGGCCATAGACTAACAGGTGTCATCATAATAAGTCTAACAATATAAATAAATAAATAAATAAATAAATAAATAAATAAATAAATAGTGTGGGCATTCATACAGCCAAGAAGTCGAGCTTTAAATAAAGGTGGCATTTTTTTTCATTTTTTTGCAATGTTACAACTCACAATATAAACATTTAACATGATTATTTCCCTGATCAATATATGTTTAAAAGAAAAATTAAAGCTACATATGATTTAAATATTATGGTTCCTTGCTGAGTGTTTCTTTTGAGAAGTAGTCAGTCCCCTACATATTTATTGAGAACACATTTCAATAGAACCATCTATGAAATTGTAATTGTTTATTCAAATACACGGAAGGTATTTAGAAAACCAACCACATTTCTGTACATGAATGGAAGATACGGAATTTGAAATTTCATGTGTCTGATTTCAATGAATTGTTTTTTCTTTAAAAGTAAGATTTCTATTGCAACTTATTTATGTGGATTTTAGATTTTTCTTAGATTTATCATCTTCATTTTTTACCTCCAAGATCACTTTTCAGGTATTAAGTCAAGCTGATCAAATTTGGTCAACCACTATGGGACATTAAGATATACTTTCATTCAATATGAGGTTTATTTAACCGTTTTAAAATAAAGTTGCCAATACAAAGCTTATTTTTATTTCTAAAATTAATTGCATAGTTATTAATTATTGAGAGACTATTCACATAATACTTTAGGAACTCTGAGTGATAACATTTATCTTGTTCTCAAAATATAAATGATTAGAATGAGGGGAAGGGAAGTTATGGGGGATTGGAGGGAAAGACACTTGGAAGTATTGCAGTAAACAGTGGAAGAGGAGAAAAAAATGTAATAGCAGAGTTCTATTTGACACATTCTGTCAGAAAGTTCAACATAATTAATTTTTAATATATTTCAGTGAAGTATTATATGTGAATTGAAGTTGCAAAGATGATTAGTTTCACTGAGTTGCAGTCTTTTAGTTTTCTAAAAAACAGTAGTTAAAAAAATGGTAGTCAGATATATTTAAAATAAAAATAATTAGTTTTAAATAAAGTTTAGAATCAATTAAATTCTCTGAATTCATTTTAGAGTTATTTGTTGTTCCTCTTCTCTAGTTGTTATAATATCATTGATTAAGCATCTAATTCTGTAATCTATGATTTTAATAGTCTGTAATAGTCTAATAGTACATTGGAGGAAAATTACTCAATTTTGAGACTTTATTTATTAATGCAGTAAATCTGCTTTATAACACTTGATTTGCAACAGGTATTCAAAAACTATTTGCAGCAACAAAGTGGGAAAGAAGAAAAACTTTCTAGATAATTGGTTTGTTTTTAATACCTGTTTTTCTTTTCTGTATATATAGAAAAGATATTTTTAGTTTAAAATAGGATTACATTTAAATTATTTTTAATTACTTTATTATATGGAAGCTTTTAGATGTCAGTAAATAATCTGTGCAATATTACCTGTTATGAAGTAAGGACAGAATCTCCTACCATTACAATTTACAGAGAGTAGAAACTGTTTCTTGTTTTATTTGTTTGAAGGTTTAGTGTTAGAAAGAAAGAAAACTCCTCTTAAAATACCATTGGACTTCCTCATTACAAATAATCTTTTCTTATTTAGAATTCAATAAAAATTTCATTGCAAGACAAGAGAAAATCACTGTGAGGACACATGGACGAATACACAATAATCTCTGATCTCAAAAAAGCATATACCATCCCATGAAGAGTTCAGACATTTAAAGTAATCATACAAATGAGCAAAACAATACTAGAGAGGAATGAGAGAGTTGTGTATATGAGCTTGGAAAGTTAGGAAGTTCTAACTAAAAAAAAGTCTATTTTGTAAACTCAAAATCCTAATGACATTCATAATAAAAAACAAACAAAAGTGGGATATAATTTAGCCACACAATATTCTGCACATATATATCCTTGTTCAAAGGGTTGCATTTCTTTATAGAGAGAAAGCATTACAAATTAAGTACTCTATCAGGTTGATGTAAAAGGAAAATTTTTCATTTTCTTTTGCAAATCATGTTGTGGATATGGCATCCTTTATCCAACCTCACAAGTGCC
Organism: Lyroderma lyra; assembly: GCA_004026885.1. Lineage (NCBI taxonomy): Eukaryota > Metazoa > Chordata > Mammalia > Chiroptera > Megadermatidae > Lyroderma > Lyroderma lyra. The sequence goes on from PVJL010002938.1 coordinate 20,072, forward strand.
GACATCAGCTGCAGTTTTAATACTAAGGATGTTAGGGAGCTCCCTGGTGGGGTAGTGGCTAAGGCTTTGGCGCTGTCAACGCTGTGGCCTGGGTTCAATTCCCAGCCAGGAAACTACCCACATTAAAAAAAAACAAAAACAAACAAACCAACAAACAAACCACATTGATATTAAGGATGATAAAATAAAGAGAAAAGTTAATAGGCTACAGGAGCCCGCACTTTTCTTTAACAATTCCAAAAGTGCCAGCTGTGTTCATGGTAATAATTATTTCATCTATGTGTGATGCCTTCGGCCTCAGAGATGATGAGGTTGGAAAACACCACAGATGGTATCTGGAAATGGGATAAACGTTGTGCAAGTGGTGAGAAGGCTGTGTCGAGAAGCACAGCTATGACAGAGCTATCCTTTGGTAGTCGTTGGATGAGGTTTTTCTCCAGGTGCGTAATGCTTTCGGAAGGACATTTGGAGCCATCCTCCTGATTCCCTCCGTGGGCTCCAACAGCAGGTCACTCACTCTCCCTGCCAGGGTCCATGCCCACACACAGTGTAATGCCATGTACCTGTCAGGCTCCCAGAAGGGATCTGATGTATCGACTTATCAGACAATTTTTTTTCTCTATTGCAGAAAAATTCCCTTCTACTGATTGCAATCTCTAACTAGAGAGAGCAAAACCCATTAGAGGTGAAGAAGATGAATTTCAGGATAGCTAAATGACTTACCCAAGGTCACAGGGGTAGCAAAATTGAAGAGCTTAGGCACATAAGTTGGGCTTGTTTGCATTACCTACGTAATCCTTCTGTTCTGTTGGGATAGCCTATTCTGGGATCCACTATCACTGGCCATTTACTTGCTCCAATTAAAAAAATAAGAAAGAAATCTAAATTTATTTCAAAATAAAAATTATTATATAGGATATAGCTATAAAACCTAACAGCTATTAATTGATTTTTAATAACCAATTGTTTCCTCATTCCATTTCCCATTGAAAGGATTAAATATGATTGTATTAAGCATAAAAACTTGAAAATTTATTGTTTAGCCATTCCAATTCAAATATGAGATGCTGGCTTAGACGATATTCTCAGATCTTAATATAGAACTTTGAAATGGAGGAGGCAGTAGGCCTGTAACTATTCCTTAGGGAAACGGAAAATACCACTGTATTTGGTGCAGTCCTGCTGATTAAACTTCAGTAATGAGTATTCATATTGCTAGGAGGAGGCATTGACAGTATCTAGTAAATATATACTAGGTTACTTATAAACACTGAACATGTGACAAATCTTGGGCAGACACAGTTATTCTAAGTGTCCTAAGAGTTCATGTCCTCTATAAAGCCCAAGTATGTTGCTAAATATAACAAACACCAGGATTAGAAAATGTAATTATCCCTCATCATGAATAATCTAAAAAGTCACCAAATCCCTTACTAAAGGGTAATTACTTAAAATAGAATTACTTTGAAGGATCAGCGTTGTAACAGAAAATTTGAGTTCGTCTAGGCTCATTGACATCAATCTTTTAAATTCCTGCAACTACCTTTTTTTTTTCTAGGTTTCAACTTTTAAAGATCAGTGAGATTGTTTTACTTCTTTCTATGTTCTGTTGCATGGTGAGAAATGCAAAATGGAAAGTGTCCAATGTTTAACCATAAAGTAGTAATTAGACCCTGACCAGACAGCAGAAAGGTTAAATGTTCAGCCTGTGCTATTTTAGGATGTGAAACAACTGCCTCCTCTGTGCTGATGTTTTCTGGAAGCCCAGTTAGTGTGAGGAGAATGGCTAAGTGAGCATGCAAGAGCCACTAACTTTTTTGAAGTTCTCCTTCATGAATGCGCCTTGTGTTTAGCGATCAGTTCACAGTTCAGGATGTCCCTGCGTGTGTGTATTTGGAATACTGCCTGTGACTGAGGCTGAGGCCTTGGGTTAGTGTGTGCAGAGCAGCCCCTTCTGTAAGAATAGGCATAGGACAGCTTGTAGGCTGATTCAGAGACTTACAAATATACTTTGCAACGGGAGGGCCCAAGGAGCTCCCCTGAGGTTAATAATGTAAGTTTCTGAGTTTGGTTAAGGTCACATTTCTGTTGGCCTAATTCTAGAGAGTCATTCTTTACCAATAATATAGCATTTGATAGGTTGCCAATCAAAACAACATATTACATGACAATAACCACTTTCATTATATCCTATCATTATCTTTAGGGACATAACAATTTATAATTAAGAAAAATAGATAATAATTTGTGATAAACTCAAGTTACCAGAGACAGGGCCTTTCCCAGTAAGGAATCATATAGCTAAACTATGTTTCTTTCCTTAGGCCCTATTAAAAATTTATGCTAACACATTTAAAGTACAATAACATATCAGCGGAGATACAGACAATTTTTAAATCAAATTTACACTCTGTAAAACACAATAGTATGTAATTTTGTAGATTGTTGTGGCAAGGATCTATGACTTTAAAAATTCTGTAAACTGCTGCTTTATGTTTGGTTTCATAATTTCTGCTAAGGGTAATGCTCTGTTGTTCTCCCTTCAACTTCCATCAGAAAATACACAATAAATGTCATAAAAATGTTACTGATGGATGCATTGTCCGAATTTAAAATATGATGTTAGAACTGAAGTAAAATAAATATGACCTGAAGAATGCAGTTAGCTAACCAATGCTATCAAGGAAATAGGTGGATGAAATGATGTAGCTTCAAACATTCTATAGTTGTTTTAACAAGGGCAGCAAGTAACATCCAGAAGGAATCAATTCCTTGTTTTTTTATAAGTCACCCTATGAAGTCAGTAAAACTTCACATTGTAATGTCTGATCATGATAACTTCCATGACACTTACGATATTTGAATGAAAGTCTTGAATCAAATACAAGTTTTTTGCCTTGCTTCTCTCATCCCTTTTTAAATGCCCAAATTGATTCACATATTAATTTAGTAAATATTTATTGAAAGTTATAGTATTTAAGCTATGGGGCCAAACATGATCGAATTCTATAAAAAGTAAAAAAGTAAATGAATTATAGGAAAAGGAAATTTGAGAATGATAAGTTAGTTGAATAAATTTGAAGATTCTATGTAACTTGTGTTAATACTGATCTACAAATACAACTGTGAGCTTTTGTAATTTAAGTTCTGTAGGTCCCATACCTTGAACAATAGGCACATGATTTCTACACAAATGACTGACTACAGGATATTTTACCAGCAAAAGTAATTACTAATTCCATTCCCATTAGATGAGAAATACAAATTAGTTAATGATTTTCTATCCTTATCATTTTTAATTTAATGATCCTGAAAATGTTAGATAGCTGTTTTGTTTGCTTTTAGAATTGCAAAGGAGTCAAGTAGTACATTTTTTAAAAGATGTTTAATGGATTTTTAAATCACTGTGTTGTAAAAGGTTAACAAATTTCTATGGTCATTCTAATGTAAGTGCAGAAAATGCTTTTTGAATAGGTGTCAGATAAATAGTTTTAGAAGTACTCCTTTACAAATTACTTTTGTCAGATACAAATTACTTTTGTAACTTACATTTATAATGTATAGACATTTGAAGAAAATTTATTATGCCTCTGTTATATCATTTGTGGCAGTGAACTCCCGGTGATTTCCTAATTCTTCTGTGCTAAAGGCGTACATTAAATATAAAAGAAATGCCAATGAAATAACATGTTTAATCCAGTCATTAGGCATTCTCTTTATACAGTGTTTGTATCAAAATGACTAACCTACCTTAGATAAAAACTTTCATCCAGGAGACTTAGGCGGCATGAAGATCGACAATATCCCATTTAAAAAAATTAAATAAATAATTTTGTTGAAAGGAAAATAGAAATAAAGTTTATAAGGTTAATTTTTTAGTCTTTTGAAAGCTATTATATATTTTATGGTGTTAATATGACCTCTCCATTTTAAAGTTTGTTATTCTTATTAGAAAGAAAATTCATAGATAAAAGGTAATTTTAAGAAACAGAGTTGCATCAGACAAGTGAAAGATCTTGCGCATTGTTTATCTTCAAGTTGATGCAGGCACAAAGAAATAAGTCCCTCTGGGTCTAATTCAGAAGGGCCAGTGTAGAAAAAAAGCTGTATATCTGAACCGAAATTTGAATGTCTGATTCCATATTCGTGATTTTGAATTTTCAATTTGTGAGGAATACATTTATTATGAATTAAAAAATATTGTGCTTTGTGATTTTACACCAGGTGAAAATAGCCTTTTTATGCATCCTTGTAAAGGTAAAATGCTATTATATTTATCATAATATCCAAGAACTTCCAACTTAGATGTTTTTATAATATCAAGTATAATATGTATGTATGTATTATAATTTATAGAGTATGAAAAAAGTATAATTACATAGGGTCAGTGATACATATTGCTAAAGAATGATTACTATATAAAATATTGCTAAATTCCCAAAGTCATATTCTAGCAAGTTAGCAGATTTCACTAAGCAAGTTAGTTCTGTACATTTTGTTAACATGGCCAAATAAATAGATTTGTGAATTGTGATGGAATTTTTACTTCAAAATACAAATGCAACTAGCATATTAACTTATGTTGAAAAGTAGCTTTTCAATATTATTCTAAAAAATAACTTTATAGTTTTTTTTACTTAATATAACATGTTTAACAGTCTTTCACATTTTCAAAATTTGATCAGGTGACATATTTATGAAGTTCAGAAAAGTGGTACCATCTAATTGTCATGGAAAAAGGATCATTCTGAATATTATAATTTTACCAATCTTCTTAAGACTATAATTCTTTAGCTAGATCACCTGGGCTTCTTTGTAAATGACAGGGTTCAGGTAAAAATGTAGAATTAAGGAAACTAGTTAAAAACATACTGCAATAACTAAGAGATGTGAGGCAAGGACAACTTAGACCAGGAGTGAAGAACTAGTGAAAGTTGTTGGCTCTCGGCTACATTTTGAAGGGAAAGGATTTGCTGATGGACTACATGTGGGGTGTGGAGATTGGAACCCAAGGATGATTCTGGGATTTTATTGCTTACACCTGGATATATAGGTCTAATGTTCAAGTAAAAGTTCTGTGCTAAACATGTATTTTGTCAGTCATCTGTGTGTAGTTGGTATTTAAAGGCATGGAACTTTGTGAGACCACCTAAGTAAGCAAATTTAGGCAGAAGAAAGTAAGAATCTAATGACTGACCTTGGGCATGCCAACAGTGGAGAGGTGAGGTAAGAACACTAAAGGAAACTAAATGAGTGACTAGGGAGGTAGACTGAGAAATACGGTCCAGTTGTGCATCCAGTAGAAGGAAATAGGCTTAATGACCACACCATGCTGTCTCTGTCATAGAAATGAACGGACCCTTTATTTCCTTATGCCTTTGAGAATTATACTACCTATTATTGATATACTAGTTTAGCAACTATGCAGCTAATGTTAGTCTGATTTGATTAATTTATATGGAAATTTGTTGGACACTTAGTGATTATAAGCTTTTTTCTTGTGTGTTCACACATAGTCTCTTAAATTATTCATTTTAAACAATTACTAGTGATATAGTTTATGAAATTATTTTTCCTATTCTTTTTGAAAATTGAAGTTAGCATTTACTTACTCCTAGTATGACAAGGTAAGTCCAATATTCTATGATGGTTGCAGAATCACCAACAGAAGTTCAGGTTCATTGAATAATGCTATCTGTTACTGGGCTATAATTCAATCATGCCAAAAGATTCAGCCCCACTTAGCAGATTTGTTTTTCTACAAATTGTGCGTCACAATTCATTAGTGAAATTAATTTAGTGAAATGTACTGCATAAATGGAACATAATAGAGTAAAATAGAATAGATTTCATTTGGTAATGACAAATATCCCATTGAACATTGAACTTGCAAACATATATAAATATATAAATATATATATATGTTTATAAATCCCAGTAAACAAATATATATAAATTTATATATACACACAGACGTTCTTGTGAAATTCATATTCTTGTGTGTATATATATGTGCTTATGTGTGTATATATACACACACATGAGTATATGTAAATGTAGATGTATATATTATATGAACTTAAGAGGCAATATACTGTTTTCTACAATAACAGTAATAAAAAAGTTTGTGAGTGTGAGAGGGTTTTATGACTTTTTTGCCGTATTTGACCATATTTCACTAATCTTGAGTTTCCATTATTCTCTATAAAAGCTTATTATTCTGTGTTCTGTGCTTTTAAATATAAATCTCTTTGGTAGAGTAGCCCAAAGAAAAGTACTCTGGTTGTGGAGTGGCAGTAGGTGAAATAGGATAAGGAGGCTTACATAAAACTAAAACAAACTTTCTTAGAAATGACCTTATTTCTAAGAGAAAAAAGGATTTGATCAGATTCTCGTTTTAAAGACATTTTTTAAGGACAGACTCATTGGCCTGGGAAAATATTAGAAATGGTATTTAGTTAGAAGACTGCTATCATTGTCCAGGAAAGTGTTAATAGTAGCTTAATTTAAAGCAGACACATGGAGAAGAAACAATCGATTCAGGGTTATTTTGAAAGTATAAAATATTTGAAAATTATTTACTCAGCAATAACATTCCAAGCTTTGGATATATCAATGAACAAAACAGACCAGCTTTGATGGATCAACAAATTTGCATGAAAACTAACTACAATTAAATGGAAAAACAACATTGGAGGTATATTGTAAAGTCATTGAATATCTGACTTTGAAAAATTTAAGAGGAAAAGCATAAGGCATTTGAAGAGACATGATTAGGTACGAGGGTGGGCTGATAAATTTTGCCTCCATTGTAATAATTTTTGTTCCATATCTGGATATCACTGGTTCTGTGTGGTCACATGGTACCTCCCCTCCATCATTCCTGACCTCACACACACGGATGCTGACATTTTTCACCCAGTGCACATAGAAATGGAAGAGCATTCAGACCAAAGATCAGTCAACATGACCTTCCCAGCTGAAGCGTGAGTTTAATTTTTCCCACTGAGGTGATCCCTTATGGCGGTATTCCATGCACTGCCTTTTGTTCCCAAGGTTATAGTGATGCACTCGAGTTTCATCACCTGTAATGATCTTCTGTAAAAAGTCCTTGCCTTCTTTTTCAAAACGTTCCAGGAGTTCCTGAGGAATGTGAACTCTCTGAGCTTTCATCTCACCAGACAGCAGGCGTGGTACCCACCTGGCACAAACTGCAGAATCCAAGAGCACTAATAATGTGTCCCACTCTCTACTTAGAAATTCCTAATCTACCAGCAGTTTCTTTTTGTTTGATGTAACTTTTTCCACGGATCAGTTCTTCAGTGCGATCTTGATGAAGCTGATCACTTCCGTCACTCATATCTGCATGCCCCACTTCTCCCTCTGTGAACTGCCTCGCCCGGCATTGCAACACACTCCCTGGTCACCACACACAGCTCGCATTCATCTGTAAATTCCAATTGGAGACACTTTATCTGCTGTTAAGAATTCAATTATGGGGTGTGCCCTGGTGGTCCAGTGGCTAGGTTTCAGCACTCTCACTGCCATGGCCTGGGTTCGATTCCCACTCAGGGAAGCAACCAAAAATAAAAATATATATATTAAAAAAAAGAATTAAGTGACAGCACACTGTTTTAACAGAAATCTGAACACTCTTCCATTTCAATGTGCACTGGGTGAGAAGTGTAAGCATCTGTGTGTGCAAGGTCAAGAGTGATGGAGGGGAGGTACCATGTGACTACACAGAACCGGTTACATCCAGATATGTCTAATGGAACAAAAAAATACTACAGTGGAGGCAAAATTTATCAGCCCCCCCTTGTGGATGTGTTTAGAAAGTAGTAATAGGAAAAATAATTGAAAAGGTGAATTGGAATAATATCAAAGAGCCCTATGAATGTGCATTCTTTCTTTTTTGAGGTAATTAGAATTCTACTGAATTTTTAATTAAATTTATTTGAGTGACATTGGTTAGTAAAATTACATAGGTTTCAAGTATACAATTCTATAGTATATCATCTGTATGTTGCATTGTGTGCTCACCACCCACCTGTCAACTCTCCTTCCGTCACCATATATTTGACCCCCTTTGCCTTCTTCTCCCTCCCCCATCCCTCTTATTCTCCGGTAACCACTAAACTGTGGTCTGTGTCTAGGAGTTTTTGATTCCTTGTCTGTTCATTTGTTGCTTACAGTTCCTCAAAAAACTAAGCATGGAATTACTATACAATCCAGTAGTCCCTCTTCTGGGTATCTACCCCAGAGAACTGAAAACATTTAAGGGTACACATATCTTTACAGATACAAATTTCTGATGAAATGAATAAAATGATCAGTATGGCGCTTGAGAGATATAAGCAATAAGTGGTGCACAGCATGGAATAGGTTAACTCCATGAAATTGTAATTCCAACACATGTATATGTCCATTCACTGTGGTTATCTAGAGTTAAAAGGGATCATTCAGTAAACTGTGCTTGCTTTCTTTCCCATCGTTTCTTTTGATTATCTTTTTTTATGTGGGGATGTGTATGTGATCCTCCCGTGATCTTCCAACTCTAATGTTCACTAATTCTAAACCAGGATGCTATAAATTATTTGTTGATTGCCATCACAGTAGAGTTCTGATTGGTCCATGGAGTTTGCCTTAGGGGAGTGGTCCTATTACAAGGAAGGAGAAAACGATGCAGAGCCTATTAAGAAATACTAACATTTTACAACCCAAAAACTATGTTCAAAGAATAACTTAAAGAAACAAAGCCAAGAATTCAGAGTTTAAAGATGTACAAAGGTGCTAATGAATTTGAAAATGATATGGAACAGATGACAGTCTTCAGCAGTTGTGTCTGAACGCCCATGGTGAATCTCTATTTCAAGTTCATCTCTTGTAAATGACTGACAGTTCGAACAACTTCAATGTGCAGAGATTACAGGCTCACACGTAAGTGCTGGCAGCATGTTGAGCCCATAAAGTTATTATGAGACAGTCTGAATGAGTAGCTGATAGGGGATTAAGAGAATATTGATTGAATTTAGACTTTTCAAATTTAACATTATAGCCCATATTTCATTTGTTTACATGCTCTGATAAAATTTAATTATAGCAGAGCCTTCCCCAAGATGCCGTGTTAAACTTGCAAGATTCTGACTTTTTTTCTGTTTGTATGACTTCTGTTTTTACTCTGCCTTCCTTATTTCTTTTAACCTGTTTTTTTTTTTTTAATAATGAGTATGTGTTATTTTTTCTTCTGAAATTTCTCAATTTCTAGTTAAAAATTATAGGCTTACCATATGATTACATTCTAGGTCTCCTGCCTTATTAATTTTCATTTCAACCAATGCCCTATTGAAGCCTTTCCGTGTGCTGTACATTATTCTTATTACTGAGAATATGGTAGTAAACAAAGCTTTGAAAATACATCCTGCTCTTATGGAGCATTTTAATGGAAAAATAGAGATAAGAGAAAAGAAAAATGTCAAGGAAAGGACAGGGACTGGGGTTTGTAACTTTAGGTAAGAGGGACTAGGAAATTGTGATTAAAAGGGTATTTGAATAAAGAACTGACACAGCAAGGGGTGGATACACAGATAACCTCCAGGACTAGGGTCCAGTCTAAAGAAACAGCAAATGCAAATGCCCAGTAGAACATAATCTAAAAAAGAATCCATGACCCTTTGTGATAAAATTAGAAGTATGTTTATCTTCTATGTTCTATATAACTTGAACTAGTAAAAATATTCAATGAATAGAACATTTATTAATAGATATATATTCCCAATCATTAGTTTCTTCTAACTGGCACATACTTTGTTCTCTAATTTACCTTTCTCAAATAAAATACTGAAAGATAAAATTTAATATTCATGTACCAACATGGACCTTAAATATTTATTTCATCAAGAACGATTTTTGAACTAATGTGGTATGCTGTGTAAGATTGACATTAAAATGATGAAACTCACTCTAGACTTTAAAGAAAACAATGACATAGCAGTTGTTTCTTTATTTTCTCTACAGGTTATCCATTATTCTTTGTTCTATCTGTTTTCTTTAATAGATACAATTTCAGGAAGGATTTTCTTCACTATCACTAAAGATCCAGCTTTTCTGGTAAAAGCTACAGAGATTCATTTATTGACTTTCTTTCAGGCCTGAGAGAGGAAATGTTAACCTTTTGTCCTCTCTCAGATATAATGCATGCATTTATTTATTTTTATTTGTTATACAAATTATAATTTGTGGTAAGGCTTCCTCGGAAGATTACAGCCAGATTAAAATTGGAGAGACATTTAAGGCCTCATTACCTTTAAAGGAGTTTTAATTTTAAATATCATTTTAATAAAAAGTTACACATATAGTCATCATTTTCCAAGATTAATTAAAAATATATATATATATATTCAACCCATTATCTGAATTGATATCGATAAAGTAGAATTATTCTGTTTTTATTTTGTTTCTAGCAATAAAATATTTTAAATCCTCAGAATAAAAAGAAAAATAGAATAGCAATATTATTGTTTTATCTTCAGAATAAAAAGGATAATAGAATAGCATTATTAGTGTTCTTCCAATTCTATTTCATTGTTTCTCAGAGTTTGCCATACATAACTAAAATAAAAATGTGAGATACAGTGTTGCAGTTAAATTTGTTCAGCTTAATCTAATTGGAAAATTACAGTCTTCACTAGACAATGTGTAGATTTTAACTATTGGTGGCAAGAGTGAGTTGATGGAGTTGGACAGATCAAGGATAGCAGCTGTTATTTCAGTTGAATTATGGATATGGAATGGTAAAACTCCATGCTCTGAACAAGCAGGTGTTATAAGTAGAAGGACAGCAAAGCCCTGCAAACATGATTTATGTTGGAAATTGACACAATTACAAAACTTTGGTTACCAGATATTACTAATATCTGGAGGTTTATCCTGGGCAAATGACCCTTTTGGAAGAAGTTTCTGGATTTTCACTCTAGATTTGGTGTTCAGAAACTTAGATTGGACAAAAGATCACATAGTAGTAAATCTGCATATGTTGGTAGAATAAATGTAGAAAATACATTCTCAAGGCACAATTTCATAGGATTTCAGGAAAGAGTACTAGATATCAGCGAGACAACTTAACATGCCAAGTTTCAGAGTGCCAGGTAGCTATTACAATAATAAAACTAGAGAAAGAAGGGGGTTAAGTAGAGACAATGATATTGTCCTAGGGTCTTGGAAGTAACCTAAAACAGGAAGAATATGAGGGCAAAAGAGATGAATAGAAAGCTTTCAGGGGTTAGGTATCCAGAGTGTACTGCTATTGATGCCAGTGTTTCATATAAAAATAGAGTGAAAGGAAATGGAGAAATGTGAAATAGATGGGGGTCTCATATTGAAAAGCAATTATGTTCATGATTTGCTGTTTCAGAGATAGAATTTGGGCCAGTAGGTATAAATTATAAAGAGACATATTTTAGTTTCAATTTGGAACTAATTTCCTGCATTTGATGCTATATAAAATTTGAATGAGAGACTTTACTAGACCATGAGTCCCCCCATCTGTAGAATTATATAAATAGGCAGAATTATCACTTAAGTGATAGCATATTGAGAGTTTTTCTAATGTGTAAAAGATACAAGGCAATTATATTTCAAAAACTTCCAAGTTTTAAAGTTGAGTGTTTTTTTTTGGGGGGGGGAGGGGGAAGGAGGAATAAGAGAATAATCAGCAGACATTAGAACCCAACACGAAAAAGATTCTAGGTAATAGATCTGGTTTAAGAGAAATGAAGATAAATTGCATGAGGATTGGCTTAATGTTGATTCAGTTTTTCACCAGCCTCTTCAATTGTTAGATTTGGAGTTTAGTAATCACAAGCCCTTACCTGGAGTCAGTTGGCTACAACTCGACAGTTTTAGGAACTACAGATTCACAACCTTGCAAGCGAGACAAAAGTTTACTAATAATATACTTTTAATAAAATGATTATGCTACTATGTTAACACTGAATACATTTCTCTAGGACATCATTTCTCCAAGAAAGTTAGAGGGCACAATGAAAATTTATTTTCCTGTTATTATTTGTGCACACTAATAGGCTTTCTCGATTCAAAAATTATAGAATTATCCTATATTTTCTTCTAATACTGGTTTTGTTTATTATTTAAAAATTTAAATTTATCTTGTGTTATTTTTGTGTGATACAAGGATATGTGTGTTTTTTTCTAAAATGAGTAATTCATTTTCTTGGGACCACTTTATTAAGATAATTCATTATCTATCTACTAATTTGATATTTTTTCTAAAAACTTCAAACCTATATGTATATTATTACTTGAATTGAATTTTTAAATTAGATTTCTGATCTGATACACTTTTGATTTCTGCATATCTTTGTGACTTCTACAACCATGCTGACATCAATTATATTTTATCACCTTTTTAATTGATACTATTACATGTTCTATGGTATCATTCATAACTGACAAAATTATCAGTCTTTCCAAGTTTTATATCATTATTATTTTTTTCCTTTTCTTAGTTTATTGGTTAAAGCCTCCAGAACAATGAGGAATGGTTAGAATGAGAGTGGCCAATCTTAATTTGTTACTGTCACTATACATATAGGTTTGAAGTTTTTAGAAAAAATATCAAATGGAAACTATCTTGAAGTTTTAAAATTTAAAAAAAAAAATTTTATAAAAACATTGGAAGTTTTAATTTTATTTTTGAAAAAGTCAGTTGTTTTATTATAACTACTACAGTGATGCATTCTTATTGTCATAAATATAATACAAAAATTAAAAATCAAATATAAGTGTTATTTCATAATGCATTTTGGTGGGTATCTTTAGGTCTTCATTTTGCATAAAAATGTATATTTTTCTTAAAAATGCAGAATTTACATGCTCTTTTTAAACAGCAATGTTATTATTCCTGTAATAATGAAGATATTTCTGAAAGGAGAAGAAGAAATCCTAATGAAGGCAGGATCATAATCTGATATATTCTTAGAAAAACCTTAATAGTATACTTTAATGATGAATTGTAATGAGAAAGAGTTGATAGAATATGAGCATGTATATCAAGTATATTAATTTATATTAGGTTCAGCTACCAGTGACCAAAATAAAGTTTATAAATTAACTGTGGCTTGAATATGATAAAAACATGATGTGGTAAAAATAACAATTAACTGAAAATCTTTAATTGCTCTCTACGATCCGGTAAAATTTTCAAACGAACAGGGCTCTAGGGTACATAAGCATTTGAATTAAATGGTGAAAATATCCTTAATTTTCCTTTTGCCTTACCATTCTTTAAGTGAATGGTGTATGGCCATACGTGAGACAGGGTTAGAGTAAAATTAAGAATTGCTGTAACACCTAAATTCAAAATGCCTACTCGTGTATGCAAGGATTTACTCTCAGAACCAGCTAAATTGGCATTCTTAGAATGAGTATAGGGTAGAGTAGATTGGAAAATTATAAGGTTTTAGAAAAAGGTAATGCTATTAATTTGTTGACTACATTGTTTGATCAACATTTTTATGTGTCATTGGAAATGAGAAAAAGGATGCTATTGTGAATGTTAAATTCTTGCATATTTGTCTATTCTTAAGTTTATTTCAGAGGTACTTACGTATTCACTAATTTTTCTTCAAAATTTACTTATTACTTCAACAGGGCAACAAAAGGAGTACATCTAAGTGGGAAAAGTATGGGAAATAATTAAAGTTGCCAGCAAACTAGAGAAAGCTAAAGACCCTTTGTAATCTTGAGAGGATTGGAATATTCAGTTCTTTGAATTAAAGCAAGAGATCAGCATTCTTAAAATTTCTAGGTAATTAAATAGGTTCTGTAGTTTGGTTACTTTGACGATAATCTTGCTGATTTGAATGGTATTTTATTAATGACATCTCTAGGGGAATTTGCAATAGCTTGAAAATTAATGAAATATTAATAACCAACAACCAAAGAAATGCAGATATATCTGCTTTGGAAGAGACATGATCTGCATGCCCCTTTCCTTAAAAGCATTTCATTCATTTTTTATTTGTATTTGTATTTTAGGCATTCCAACGCATGCTATTGCCTAAAGGAAGGGTAGTGTGCATATTCTGTGGTCTTTGAAAAACCTTGATGCAAAACATTATTTTGACAATTTGATGTATTTGGGAGTTAAAAAAATAATTATTTTTAGTTAAATGATTGATTTATATTGTTGTATAATACATGTGATGCTGTTCTGTGACCAGAGGTTAATAGCTGAATTGCTTTGACTTCAAGTGTAAAACAAATGTCTCATCTAGAGAAGAGAAGATGGCTACCGCTGTAAGGATTCTCTGTGTGCTTCTTACTGTATGGTGGGGCATGAAACTGCTGAGTAGTAAAAAGTCAAAATTTCACTCATATCTGAGTTGTAATTGATACAACATTTTCAATACATTTAGTTTTTGTTTTGTTTTGTTTTGCTTTTTTTTTTTTTTTTTTTTTTTTTTTTTTTTTTTTTTTTTTTTTTTTTTTTTTTTTTTTTTTTTTTTTTTTTTAGAGAGGAAACGAAGAGATAGTTTATTGAAGAGAAAGTACACTCCAAAGAGGTAGGAGTGGGCTCGAGCAAGGAGAGTGGCTCAAGAGCCTCTATACATTTAGTTTTTAAAAGAACACATTCTTTTACTCAGTTATTTGAATTCTAGGAATTTATGTCACAGAAAACATAACACACTGAGCAAAAAAAATGCATGAATGAGAAAACTGTTGGTTATAGTGAAAATTTGGTTACAAGCAAAATCTCATCCCCAAGTAAATGGTTAAATGGAATGAAAGTATGCTTCTACATGTTAATATTATACAGCTACACAAAAGAATTAGCCAGTTCTACTTTGACTAACAAGAAAAGATTTCCTTCAAAGTTTCCAGCCATGCAATATGAAAAATAGAGACATTTATGACTGGATTTTTTCCCGACAGCACTTGTATAGTTAGTGAAATTAGCAAGTTGTAGAATGCATACAACACTTTCGACAAACAATGCATGAATATATATAAATAGTGGAAATCTCTTAGTGATGGAATTTTGGAAATTTTTCATACTCTGTATTTACATGTTTTTGTATGATGGAGAGAAATTACAGAGAAGGTTGTATTGGAATCTCATCCAATATAATTTAGAGATTTTTTAAAAAAGAATTCCCTGAAATTGCAAGAGGCTAGTGACCTTGTCACAAGTTCTTAGAAAAGTAGATGACCACCTGTCTCACATGTTTTTGAGGTTATAGATGCTCAACCCTGAGAATTGCAGGAAATGTCTGGAGTTCTTCCAGTTCTGAGAGTCTGTGATTCTGAGAGATGGGGGAGAGGTCTGAAACATTCTGAGATGTTGAAAAAGAACAGCTGAGCTTATCCATGAGTCTCCAATTACATTTCAGAAAAATTCATACTTTCACTCCTTCCTTACTGAATAATTCTCACTGTCCCATTACATTTAAGGAACACCATTTGGGGGTGAATTAAGATAAGGCAGACAAAAAAACTGAAGAACTGCATGATTTCACTCATATGCAGAACATAAAATTGAAAGCAACAAAAAATTAAATAAAACTCAAGGACACAGTCAATAATTAAGTAGTTACCTGAAGGTAAGGTGGGAGGGGTGTGGAGATGTAGGGACAGGGACTCAAATACATAGTGATGGAAAGAGAACTGACTCTGGGTGATGAACACATAATACAACACATAGACAATGTATCGTAGAATTGTACACCTGGAAGCTATGTAATGTTTACTGACCACTGTGACCCAAATAAATTTAACAATAAAAAAAGGTAAAAAAAAATTTCACCTTCTGACTGATCTTGTATGGTTCACAGCACAACCAAAAATAGAGTGATGTATTTGAGTTTATTATTTAAAAATAGTATACTCCCTCTTGTTAACTAATCAAGAAATATTTTCTGCATTGTAGGTCCATGACCAAAAGGGATATAGTTTTCCTTTACCATGAGGAGTTTATCATAAAAATCAGTGAAGTCTAGTGAATCAAGATATGTGATAAAAATTATATCATTAAATGATTAAGTAATTCATAATGGGGAAACTACAAAAATGAAATACACAGCAACTATTTCTGACTGGGTTTGGATAATCTTTTGTGGGGTTTTTTGGTGGGTAATTACCATAACATATTACCCTTTAGATATCAACATTTGACCTGCTGTTTGACATACACGTGTTCTAGTATGACTCTGAATTTATTTTTCACTACGTAAGAATAGAGAAACAGATGACTTTTCTGCTCATTTGAGAATATATTTGTTCTACAGCCTAAGGGTATTTTTATACTCCAAACTAAAAACACCCTAACAAAGGCCGAGGTTTTCCAATAGTGTTCTCAAGAGACATTGAAAAGACAACCCCTCCCCCCTTTTTTAAGCTGACATTTTCAGAGGCTTTCAGGTAAAATCATACATTAGTATGCATAAAATTTTATTATAACCTCACTACAAAGTAATTCATTGACAATATTTTCTCTATTCATGTTGTATCTGTCTATGAACCTGAATGTTGTAATTTGTGATGTGGAAATATACTAATAAGCCAACCATTAATTATAACAAGATCTAACACTAAGACTTTACAAAAGTGTTAATGATGTAAAGGGTTTTAGCCTTTTCATATACATTTTTTTTTATTTGAGGGAATGTTATTTAGCAAGTATACAGTGATATTTTTAGTCTGGAGAATTAATAATTCATTCATGAATAATCATTAAAGGCAATTATTAAAATGTATGTTTGACTTCACAAGGCATAACATTCAAATGTGTACTTATTTAATCTGGTGACTTGTTTATAGGCCTACTCCTTGTACTCTTTGCATCTCTTAGTACCTTCCTGGACCTTTGGACATGTCTCCTCTCGCTCTGTCCGTACATCTGTATTACAGTGAACACATGTCGTCTCATGCAGTTGTGTTTTACTAGGTATGGTGCGGCCTGTAAGAAGATAGCTAATAGCTATAGCTGTTACTTGAGGTTCCCATCACCATAATGTAACTTTTTAGATAAAAATATAAAACACAGGCTAGAAAACATTAACTTGATTTAGATTTCCTTAACACATTTTAAAAATGAGGTCTGAAGTGTTTTTTTTTTATACGTACTGCCTGGGAATATCATTTCATATAGATGTACGAGGGCTGTGCAGACAGTCATGTAATATGAAAAATAGAGGCATTTATGGCTGAATTTTTTCCAGACAGCCCTTGGACCATATGAGTGTAGATATGGTTCTGGGCTGTAAAATTTGCCCTCAATAGAGTCTGAATTAAAGTAATTCCTTGCTGTCAAGATATTGCTTTTGGAAAAGGCCCTTTAAAGAGAACATGGTGAAGTAGTGTCTAATCAATTAATCCATTGGCACAGATCAAATTATTTGATTAGCTACCAGAAAACATGGTCCAAGTGAATAGGAGTTAATGAAGATATCTTTTGATAGGTTAAAGAATTCAAAGCTGACACCTTGTACTACCCTAAGCAGTGTTTTTCTCTCCTTTCCTATTTTATGGTCCTTTACACAATTTCTTCAGGACAATTTATGTACTTCCTGGCCATGTTACTCAAATATTATGCAATTTTGAGTGTACCACTAATCAAACTATCATGGGATATGAGTATTTTTGCTTCATGAAAAAGTCCTTTATATCATCCTACTCATACTTTGCTATTTTTAGGTTGAACCATATGACAATGCCTTTCTCCTAGACAAAAATAATAATCAAGTATCACTGGTTCTATAGGGTTCAACTTGCTATTTCAATATTTTAAGAAAATGTCTGTACTATACATTTACAAGTTTTCTTCACCTATTTTAAAAGTTCCTTTTTTTCTGTTTGATACAAAAATATTTTTTAAATTTAATGAATCATCTTTTAAATTTTATTTTTATTAAATTTATTGGGATGGCATTAGTTAATGAAATTATATAGGTTTCAAGTGTGCATTTATATATTGCATTGTGTGTTCATCACCCAAAGTCAGTGCTCCTTCCATCACCTTATATTTGACACCCTTTACCCTCTTCTATTAACCCCTTGCCCCTTACCCTCTGGTAACTACTAAATTCTTGTCTGTGCCTATGAATTTTTGTTTGTTTCTTTGTTGCTTTCAGTTTTATGTCCTACATATGAGTGAAGTCATATGATTCTTGACTGTTTTGTCTGACTTGCTTTGCTTAGGATAATCTAAGGATCCAACCATATTGTCACAAAAGGCATTATTTTATCTTTTCTTACGGTCAAGTAATATTCCACTGTATACTTCTTTATGTACCACATCTTCTTTAACCACTCATCTGTGGAAGGACACTTCAGTTGTTTCCATGTCTTGGCCATCATAAATAATGCTGCAGTGAATGTAGGGGTTCACATATCTTTACAGATAAATATTTTCCAATTTTTGGTGTCGATACCCAGAAGAAGGATTGTTAGGTTATATGGTAATTTGATTCTTAATTTTTTGAGGAACCTCCACACTGTTTTCCATAGTGGCTATAACAATTTACATTCCCACCAGCAGTGTGTGAGGGTTCCCTTTTTGTCACATCCTCTCCAGCACTTGTTATTCCTTGTCTTGTTGATAACAGGCATTGTAACAGGTGTGAGGTGCTGTCTTATTGTGGTTTTGATTTGCATTTCCCTAATACCAGTGAAGTTGAACATCTTTTCATGTATCTTTTGACTATATGTCTTCTTTGAGAAATGTCAGTTCAGGTATTCTTCCCATTTTTTAATTAGATTTTTTTTGGTTGTTGAATTGTATAATTCTCTATATATTTTTGGATATTAGCCTTTTACTGGAGGTGTTGTTTGCAAATATCTTCTCTGATTTATTTGGTTGCCTCTTTGTATAGCCAAGAAAATAATATTAATCTGTGATTAAAAAGACAAGAGTTTCAAGTACATGGTGTTCTCCTCATCAATTAATGCAATTGCTTTGAATTATGAACATTTTCTATGGATATTTGCACGGAAATACCTGGAAGATGACTTTTTTTTAATATATATAACACCAAAACAAGATGTCATTATTCCTAAAGATATAAAAAACAAAGCAACATTTTCAACTGATTTAAAAACATAGTGTAATTTTTTGCTTATGAAAATGACTTTATATTATTATTTTGGTGTTTAAAATATTGTTGATTATGATTTTTGTTATGTGATTTTTGTGAACTTATAAAATTATTGTTTTATTTCTTTAGAGAATACATATGAAGCATAGTGAAAGCTAATGTGGAAAAATTTGAAGTTCTCTATTAAAATGAACACTTTTCACATCTAATTATTGTTCTGCATGCTGTGTAACCAGAATCTTGAATAAGGTTTTTAATGAGCTCTTTTTTATATTAATGTCTTTGAATATTTGAATAAACAGCAAAAACAATTAAAATTTCATTGGACGATTGTGTTTTATATTGACTATGATACAAATAACTTAAGTAATGTAAAATGTTCAAGATAAAAATAGAAATTTTCCTTTTTAATCACATGACATTATCTATTTATGCCTTAAATTAAAAAAATAACATTTTGTTGGTTTTGAGAGTAGTAAAAAGTTTAATATGATCATTTTATTAGAACCCCCTAGTCAGCATTACAGATGCTGTGTTCTATTTTATTGGTTTCCTTATTGTTTATTGAACACAAATACTTATTCCACCTCTTGAGTTGTTTGGTTTAGTTGTTTTTTTTCCTTATGTCTCCAAGCCTCAAATACTGCCTCCTGTAGAATAATAAGATTCCTTTAATTGTTTTTTATAACTATTTCAGTTCTTAATGACAATCCAATACTTACTTTTTTCTGTTCACTTTAGCTTTTTCTCAGAACTCAAATCATTTGTCTGTTTGATTGATTAGGGCCTTAATAAAGTATCAGCAAGTCCTAGTTCATCACATCCCATGGATACACTATATTTTCAATGAGATAAAATAATTCCTGTGTATAACAAGTCGACAGTGAATTAATTAATATCCTATAGAAACTAGCAAAAAGCTAAACATCTAAATACTCCATAAATGTTTGAATTTGATATAAATATCTTATTATGTTTCTAAAGATGCTTCCTTCTAAATGTACGTTTTGATTATATATAACTTTGTTCTCAATATTCAGAATATACAATATGGTGCATACACATACGTGTGTGTGTGTGTGTGTGTGTGTGTGTAGAGCATATGTCATCTGTGATAATGAGGAAAATTATTAAAACAGCTCATTGTTAGCCTGCAGCTAATTATCAGTAGATTTTTTTACATGTAATATTGTTAATGATGATAATTTATTACAGAACGTAACTTTATGGTAGTGTTAATATAGTCATAAATATTCCTATTTTTTAATTTTTAAATAATGCATTGCTTAATACTTATGTCATCTTTCAGTTACATAGCACCCAGTATTTCTATGGTAAAATAGAAATTTATAATATTTTTTGTCAATAAACTTTAATTGTGCTAGCAAGGGGGCAGAAATGCAGAAAATTACAGACTTTTAAATGTGTGAATTGCTTGCAAATTAGAAGGCCTGGATAATTATTTATCGAGATGCGTAGAGGACAATAAAACTCAGGGAGGATGATAATTGAGGTGACTTCATCATGCTTCAACTCTGTTATCACATAAAAGGAGCAATCTGTTTTTAATCTAAAATTTGACATGTATATACTTGTTTTATGAATTTCTTAATGCTTGCTATAACAAAGAAAGCAGCAATTGAAGAGAGTTAGGTTTCAATCTTTTGAAGACTCTGTAGCTAGAAATTAATCATAATATGTTGAACTATTAGAAAATAGTTGGATTAATTAAAAAGCACAACTCAAGTCAAATTATAAAGAGTGAAAGGCAATATATTTTATTTACTATGTCCAACATCATACAACCACAGTATATATTTCTTATTATTCATGAAAGATTTCGTTAGAGTTTGTGATTTAGCGTAGCAATTGACTAGTGGCTTTTCTCATACAGGCTTCTAGAATCAAATTGATTGTTGACAGATATTTAGAATGAATGCCAAGAGATTTTTTTGGCATAAAGTAATCACTGTTATGTTTTTATACAATTATGGAAACTTATGAGAGACATTTAATGCTGGTATCAGCAACTTTGTTTTACCATTGCCACTCTAAGTTTGAAAAGTTAGTAATTTGTGATCTACCACAAAGAAGACAATAAGTTAATAGAATCAATTTTGCATTTCTCATACATTACTGTTAACCATTTCTGCTTATTGTATGTTGAAGAAGTGAGTTTCACAGAATCGATTACTTCTGTATATATAACCTATTAAATGCATGTGTTATTTGCATCAGTTTTTCTTTCAGCTTTCACCTTCAATGTGAAATCATGAGCAATTCAACTCACAAACTAAGCCAACACCCCCACAGTATTTCTATGATAAAAACAAAGGAAGAATTTCCTAGAAACTGAGGGTTAATTGTGTATTTTTTTAACAAAAAAGATATAGCTCTTTAAATCTGGGGAATTTAAAATTGGGGAATTTTAATATTAAACTTAATAACACAGATAAATAGATATTTACCTGAATAATTTTATCATCGAAGTTTATAAAGAAATATATAGACTATTCATGAAATTCAACCTACTATGTATGTATTACAAAAAATATATTCATAATTTGACAAAGGTCAGATAATGCATGTAAACCAAAAACAAAGGTGATTATCAATCAAATTATGTCTTATAAATTATGGTCACTATATATTTGTGAACCTATCGAAAGACCTTTTCTAGAGCAAGAGATTTCAGGGATGGTTTGAGCAGCTAGGTAACCACAAAAGCTTCATTGAGATTTCATTAAATTTCAGTTGCTGAATAACTCAATTTATTTCCAGTTTTGATGATTAAAATTGAATTATTTTAGCAGTACATCTTTGAGGGAGCTGGAGGCTACCACTATCACTTTGCACTGAAGATAATTTGTCTAGAATGGAAAATCATATGACATACTAGATTGTAATAGGAACTATTTTTCTATGGTGTATCTAACATCTATCTCGGAATTTTATTTCTTACATAGAACTAGGTTTTTGTTTAGCTAATAGAGAAAATGCTAGCTAAGGCTCTTATGGATGTAGAAAAGAATGCCCCTTTATGAGCTATGATTTTGTTAACCCTCCATTCTGTTTTGGTTGGTTATGTTTCTTCTTTAACTTGATGGAGAATCTTGATAAGCTCACACTAAACTAAATTCCATTAAAGACTTTTTAATTAGCCTCTAAAGATTTGTTTTGACTTTTAATTTCAGAAATTCTGAATGTCACATTTTGGAAAGTAGATTTATTGAATATACCTTCATATGCTAATAGTGTTGGAGAATCAAAGCAGGTAACTAATTATGCAATTAGTCATGATACCAGAAGAGGGAGAGGTTGCTACTCTGACCCCGGAAATGACTTGCTGTTCTTCCTGTCTGTGTGTATCAACTAACTTAACTTAATTGCCCATTCCTTGATCTGCTGGTCTCTATATTATTGTATGTTTTGTCTCCTTTTCTCTCTTCTTTGCTTTCTCACTTTCTGCTGCTTCTCTCAGTTTTATTCTCCTAGTAGCAATAGATACATTTATAAACCAACTACAGTTATGTCTGTGGGTGGGTATGTATATGTGTTATAGTGAGAACCAGAATCATATGCATACCTTCAAATTATACAAATAACAGCACACTTAAATTGAGCATGCCCTCCACCCACTGAATCTTGTCAGCTCCTTGAGCTACTCAGCATTTCCCATGAAGAGATAATAGAGGATTTATTATAAATTTCTTAACCATGCATTGTAATTCTATAGTAATAAATACATGCATTTGCTCATGATGAAGAGGTAGAGGCTTCAAATTCCCTTGTTTTAGATAATAATCATTTTGTCTTGAGCTACTTTTCATAATTGAAACATGAACATTTAATCTCTTATTTACCTATATAAATAAATTTTACCCAACTATACGTTCCAGGTAGATTAATTGTAGTAATATTTCATAAATCATTTATTTGAAAATACACTTTTATCTTATTTCTCAAAATATGTTGAGCTTCGGAAAATTGTCACTTGTTTTTATTCCTATTTGCCTTTTCTGTTACTCCTTTTATGCTTTATTTTAATATTTTGAGTAAAATTCAGTAACTATACTAAAAAAGTTAGAAAAACGGGGAAAGAAAAGTAAATTTCAAGTTATTCTACTGAGAGGCTCTGCCAGATAAAATGTGATACAGCTGCTCTTTGGGTCTGCTGCATGGATGTTGTAGGGACAGAAGAATTTTTAGGAGCATAAATTCAGGATACATACCCAGATTAAAAGGTTTTTTATAGCAATACTTCCCAGACTTTTGGGTTTTTATGGACTAGCAATTTTTTTCCTGTTAATTGGAATGGACTATAGTTGCCAACTTTTTATTTTGCTAAAAAAAGAGTGTTAAAATGTCAGTTGGCAAGTGCTATTAGAGAAAGAATATTTTAAACATGAGCATGCACTCAAGTGAAAAGAACAGAAACTCATACAATACAGGCCTTTCCTAGTGTTAATGCCGGGCAACCATATACTAGTATATATATTTAAATATTTGTTTTTATTGTTAGACTTATTGTGGTGACATTGGTCAGCAAGAATTACAAAGGTCCCAGGTGTACAGTTCTACAGTGCATCATCTATGTGTTGCATTGTGTGTTCACCACCAATTGTGAGTTCCCTTTCCATCACCATATATTTGGCTCCCCCTCCCTTCTCTTCCACCCCCCCCTTTTTCCACCTCCTCCCCCCTTGCCCCCAATATTAGTATATTTTAACTCAGATATTTTAAATATCTAAATGTTGTGATGTTGTAACATAAGATTATATTACATATAATATCTTCATTAGAACAGTTCTGACTAATCTGAGAACAAAATATATTGATAGTGCAACAGCAAGTCGGGCTCGTATATTCCTTCTTCTACCACTTTGTTTTCTATAACATGGTTGAAAATATAGTATCCCATGCTAATGAAAATAGAAACAGTTCTATAGTAATAAATGTCAAATCTAAGTAGTGCAGAGAAAAAGTACTGGGAATTGAGTTGTAGTTTCATAAAATTTAGGTAAAGGCTAATTTTTATTGTTGTTGTTGTTAATGATTTATGTTATCAAGGTATAAATTGAGAAAATCCAAAATGTCATAACATTACTCCTTTTGTGGATACCCTCTACCTTTTGCCCCCAGAAGTGTAAGTTCTGAAGGCTATGTTGTTAAGGAGGAAGGGTGGTGGAAGAAGAGGGTAAAGGAGGTGAAATATATGGTGATGGAAGGAGAATTGACTTTGGATGGTGAACACAGCATGCAATATATAAATGATGTATGTGGACTTGTACAATTGAAACATGTAATTTTATTAATCAATGCCACCCCAATAAATGTAATTTTTAAAAAAGAAAAATATCTGTAAAAATATTGAATTAGTCCCCCTCCTCCACTCCCAATACAAACAACCAAACTTAGAGAGGAAGCCTGCAATGACTCCTTTTTGAGTCATTGTAACTAATCAATTATTTATTTTTGAGCCCTTGTCCTCCTTTGCGTATATGTTGACAAACTGAGGTAAAAAAAATAAATAATAGGATCATTATCTATCATTCAGCATAGAGAATATGAAAATCTAAATAGAAAAAAAATATTTCTGATAATTGCAAGAGAGTTTTTGATGTGGGTTCTTGGGGATGGTATAAGAAAAGCAATTTGGAAATACTTGCCACTGCTTGTGAGTCAATAACGAATTTTGTATGACGTCAGCAGTTCAGCTTGTTGCCTCCATTGTACCTGAGGAGTCCGCACTTCTTTTTTATAAGAGAGAAGCTGATGACTTTCACACCCATGCCCTGAGGAGCTAATGAGTTTGCCTAGTAGAGCTATGGTCTGCCAGAGGTTGTGAACGTGAGCATTGTCATTTTTAATGTCAGTCATGCAAGTAGACCTACAGGTTTTTCCATAATCTCATGACTGAAATCACCACCTTAGAATAAAGGCCTTGACTTAAAATAGAGAATAGATTCCCAATGAAAAGGAAGGCAATGTAAACTACTTACCCTGAACCTATCAACTCATTGATGGAGTGCAGGTAACTGAAGGAAAAAAAAAAAAGAGCAAAAAGTTGTGGACGATACAGCCTTTTTCACACAAACTATGTGAGAATCCAGTTTGCCTTTTCAGACCTAAACTTGTATGTATGTTAGAAAGTTCTAGATTATCAGAAGCTGCTCTGCTTAATACTATTTTTATGTTACTCTCAGCAATAAGACCTGTGTCTCCCGAAGGAGAGAAAAGGAAGCACAAACTAACTGTATTAGACCCAATAATAAGCTGTGATGACAGGACTATTAGGACAGCAGCAGTGACATTAAAAATTTAGGAAGTTAAAATGGTATGTCCTTGGGGGTGGGTCATATTATATCTATCTATCTATCCATCCATCTATCATCTATCTATTTTTTTTATGAAGCAGAACTTAAATTCTAGCCACCAGTAATAGCACCAGAGAAGAAACCATGAAACTCACCTTTTCTTTTGATAGCATTGAGCTAAAAAAAAAAAAAAAGTATACTCTCTTATAGCAAATGGTAGGATCCCAAAGAAAAAAGAGTAAAGCATCTTTTTGAATTTATGTATAAAAACTAAATAAACGTAGGCTATCACTGAAATGTACATAGAGCACTTAGCAATGACACTGCAAGACAAGTGAGTTATTGTACCATGCACTGCAGTTGATTAAAACCATTGTCATTGAACTCTCCTCATCAAATAAGATGGCACAGATTTTGTGTAGGATAGTGTTTTCTAGTTTAAGGCCAGTGTCAATGTAGATTCAGGGTAGTATCTGTCTTCTCTATGTGAAAACATATGATACTGTTACTGAGTCATTAAGAGAAAGTTTGAATATACTTCTTATTTACTGTCCTTTGGTCAGAGAGTTTCTTCATGGCTTGAGCGTGAGATGATGTGTGAAAATACTGATTTTGGATGATTCATCTGGTACTAATAGATGGATTAAAATTCCAGTAAGAAGCATTCCAGACCCAAAAGAGACTGGCATAGAATGATGAGGCCTAGACTAGAGTGGAAGCAATGGAAATTGAATGAATGCAAGTTAAGGAGAGCAACAATACAATGCGTGTTGAGGTTTATTAATGTTTTTAATTGCTTTGTGTGACCATGTCACAAAATGTCTTACAGTAGAGAATATCAATACATACCTTATTGAGCTTAATATAAGCACATAACAAGATAGATCCTATTCAGAGTCCTTCATAAAAGTTAAATGTAGAATGCTTAGCCTCTGGTTATATACTTTTCTGCTTTTGATAAAAAAATAATTCTTGAGAAACTATTTCTAAGTAATTGGTCTTAAAAATTGCTGTATCCCAAATGCAACACATGGATCTTTCATTTGCTTTTTTACTTATCCTCTCGTCACAATAAGATAAAAGCATCTTGAAAGCAAGGACCATTTTATGCCCTCTCTAGTCCCAAGAAATGAGGAGGGACCAAAAGTAAAAACCTGGAATTGTCTTCTGGAGGGTGGGCCCCTAGTAATACAAGCTTCCCCCGCTAGGTGAGTGTTCTAGGAAACTGTCTGTATCAGTGTACCAGCTGGCGTTGTTGGAAGAGAATGCATCTGGCTTCAGGGAACTCTGGGGGGGACTCTTTCAATATACTTGCCCTTTTCATGGTGGGTGATTTACATGAACAACATGTGGAAGGACAGCACACCTACCCACACCATGCTGAGTGTTCAGCAGTTTTTGACCAAAAATGTCATGACCCTTATGTCCCACCCTCCCCATTCACCCGATCTTGCCCCAGGTGACTTTTGTTGTTGTTGTTGTTGTTTCCCTGGATAAAAAAGTCCTCAAAGGGAAATAGTTTGCTAGTATGGGAGAGGTGAAACAAAAAATGGCAGAAGCATTAAAAGACATCAAAACTGATGAGTTCAAAAACTGTTTTGAGCAGTGGAGAAAGCATCTCCATAGGTGTACTGCATCAAACAGAGTACTCTGAAGGTGACTGAAATTTAAACATGTAAGAATAAATACATAATTTTTTATAAATAAATTCCATTTTGGGGGTCCCCCCTTGTATACCATGTGATTTGGATAAATATCATTTTGTGATTATGCACAAGGTTCAGCTTTACAGTAACTGCATTATTCAAGTCACATGTATTTATTATTTATCAAATTTTGGAACTTGTTGGTAGTAAATAGTTTTAATATAAACATGAAAATGCAAGGTCTTCGGGTTTAGCTAAGGAAAAAGCTGTAATATGTTTCAAATAATTGGACCACATTATTTTGACTCAGTAAATGCTTCGGTTCTGCTATTTTTGACCTAGTTCTGATTTTAAAATTATTTTCTGGATTGAACTGTATTAAAGCAATTTAATTTCTGAACATATTTTGACATATTTTTAGTCACTTTGCCTTTTATCTACCAAATTTATTTTTATTGGATAAATTATTTTCTTTGTAGATATTCAAATAATGATTTGCTTCATTAGTTTTTATTTCCTGATGCATTTTTTCATTTGTGAATTTTCTTTCACAACATTTGTTTTTTACTGAGTCCCATTTGCTCAGGTCAAATTTGGTTCCATCCTCTGTTAATTTTTATTCCAAACAAAATCTTTGCCTGCCATTTTATGTATTGTTAGTTTTACTGCAGGCCGATGAGTTCTAAAAGTAAAACATCATTTTGAATATGAGTCTGAGATCATTTAAAATCAGCTGCAGTTCCATAATTGTATTGCCTATCAGGCAGAGCAAGGTCAAAACAACCTTGGAATCAGAGAGCAAAGTCCAAATGTCCCACCTTAAAACCGATACATATAATTGTGAACACATCAGAACCTAAACTCTTTAGAACCTGAAGATAATTGCTAGTATTGCTTAGGTGTGGATATCTTTCAGTACTAAGAAAAATAAAATAATTTTAGTGTTTTCCTATCTGTCGGTATAGAATATTGAACTCTTAATTAATCGACCATGAAGTGGCCCATTCATTAATTAATATGAATTAATATAACGATGTACTAATGCCATTCTTCCAACACCTATTCCTCCTACTTTTCACCATGACAGCTTTACAATATGAAATAACCTTTTCCAGCATTTGCCAATGGTCAATTCATTGATAAGTTTTTTCTAGTTAACCCAACCAGAAATTATTTCTGATTTCTCTATGCCTGTGTACCTCTTTTTAAATGTACTATTTAACACCTGAGCTTATCTCTAATTATCTTTCTTCTCTGCTTGATTATATGTTATTGAAAGTAAGAATAAACTTCATTCATGACAGTGTTGTCTATTAATCCTTGGTGAAATTTCTCACCTTTTTAAATTAAAAAAATATATATGTCAGATGAATACATATTTTGATTACTGCTTAGATATAAAATATGTGGACATGAATATGCAGTGGAAGAACTAACTCAAAATCCATCCTCAACATGTAACGAAATTTCAGCACAGGGTTTAACAAAGCATTTTTTAATTCCCAGAGGATAATTGCTAATATAAAAAGTTGTCACTTACTGTAACTGTAGCTTAAATGAAAATGAAGGGTAATTAAAAATGAGCAACTATCAGTAAACAAATCCATGATTCTCTTAGTACTGTGGTGGAAGTTTATAGCTTAGATGGAAGCTAGAAATGTTAGTAGCATGAATGTCATAATTGCAGACAAGACCTTTGAGACAATTTGATCAACTCTGGATATATTATTGAGTAACATAGTAAGAGGTTAAATGAATAAGCTGAGATCCATGGAGAAACTTTTATTAGAATATTTTATGACTTTCCCCTGCATCATTAAAACTAGTACCTGCTATTTGTCCATAGAATGTGCTTGCTGTGCTCTACCTTCTTATATTTTGCTATGCCATAGTATATTTTGAGCTACACTCTTTGGAATGCCAGTGTAGAATGATGACTTTAATAAAAATGTCATTTGGAGACTGTGTATGCTTTTGTCTTTATAAGTAAGATCTTAGTAACTTTGCATATTGAAAATAAAAGTAAAATAAAATCTTGGGTTTTTTTAAAGAGAACATAAAAATAATGTTTTGGTTGCTGCACACAATAATATGTAACTTTAAATATGTCTACACAGTAGTATTTAGACAATCTAAGAGCTAGCACCATATATGTATTTTAAAGGAATCTTGCTTAGGATATATGTCAACTTTGATCATTAAACACTGGATAAAAAATGTAATTATTCTGTGTTATTACTATAATAATTAAATAATTGACTTTTTCATTGAAATTGCTTTAATTCATTTTAATGGAGAATTAGAAATAATATTCAAACTTTGAAATATAAATAATAATAGTGCAAATTCCTCTGTAGTACTTTTTAAATATGATGACCATATGTTCCAATTTGCCCAGCATACACTTATCCATTTTTCCAATGTTAGTTATTAACATGTACTTTCACTATCAAAATTGCCCCAGATTGGGTAATGAATAATATATACATACTATTTATAAGATGGAAGTAACTAGTCACAAACATTTTCTATGGCTGATATTTATAGGGAAAATATATGTCTTCTATAATCCTTCAGAGAAAAAAGAAACTGTACTTATTTTTTACACACCACCAATCACAGTTTTTCATAGTATAAGAATGAGCAGGGATATTTAGAAATAGATGAATGTGAGAATCATTATGTATGCAGAAAATTCAAATCATTACCTGAAGAGAAAAATCATTTTATATGTGGTTTGCTCAACATCATACTTATCACTTCTTGGGAGGTAAATTTATTTACTATAAAGACTAAAGGCTGCCAAAGATCAAGTTCAGCTAAACATCTACTTGTAGCATGCCAGCTGATAAATTACTGATTTACTTCGATACATTTCTATTTGTTACTCATGTAATACTCTTGACTGCCCCACATATTTAGAATCTCTAGAAAGAGGTTACAGAATATGCCATGTTCTGTTGGATATTTTCCAGGTGCCTAAGCCTTAGCCCACTGGACTCTACCTTTCATACATTTATTGTGCCCAGATGACCACAAAGACCAATGCACGATCATAGTATTGCAAGACTAACAATTATTTTAGGTTCAAGATTCTTCTCCCTTTAGTTTTCCTCTGAAGCAACCTAGAAGCAGAGCAATGATATTCAGGGACACAAACTATAATAACAGGCATTGCTCCCTGAATGCTTCCCAGTTCCTACAGAGGCACTCCCCAAGTCAGGTGGTCAATGTCATCAGTAGAAACTTGAGAAAACCACAATGTGGGAAAGCACTGAATTTATGGAACTTTACACCCTTAGGCTAGCTAGGGACCATGTCATGATTCAAGGTTCAATTTCAATCTCTATATAAGGGAGAATTCTTGTCATACCATACTCTTTGCAGACGATTTTTTTCTATTTCTTTCTGTGTTACTCTGGCTCTACTGTACCAGGCCATGGCTATCATACACAAGACACAATGGGATACACTCTCTATACACAAAAATGGATCCGTGTTAGCCAGGCTTGAGGTTTCTGGAGGATTTACTTGCTGAGCTTAATATCGGGGAGATAACAGATCAATTTCTATCTTTCCAAACATCTGTGACAATAGATCCAGGAGAAGAATTAAGTCCAGGTACAGGCTGACCTTGGATGGTAGCATTAGTTAGGAAAACAAGACTATAGACTCTTAAATCATACAGCTTGGGTTTGAAGCCCAACTCTGTCTCTTACTTGCCAAGTGATCTTGATTTAAGTATGTAACTTCTCTAGTTCTTACCTGTGATACTCACCTGTAACCCCAGTATTATCATAACCATACATATCCAAGTTAGACAAAGGTAAGACAAGTTTATAATATACACCAAACAACTTCGTAGTGCTATTATGAAGGTTTAGTAAGGTCATACATGGTGAGCTTGGCACAGAGGATGGCCTCAGAAGTTGAGAGCTAACACTACCCGACATAGCAGCAGTCTTAGTGGAGTATCTTTGCCTGGGGCAGTCTCCTAGCTTTTAGAGAGTGGACAGGCAGCTGTGCATTCAGCCACTTGAAACCTTGAATCTCCTTGCTGGTTCATGCATTGTCCATACTGGTTCCACTGGGAGCGTAAGTGGCAACTGAATTAATTGTATATAATTGATTTTTACATTATTACAATAATCACTTGATTACTGATTAAAGGATGACGATAATAATCAATCGTTTCTATTTTCACCTAATGGAGAAAAATTGGGACTGAAAAAGTTTTTGTTGTTGTTTTTAATTGCCTGGATGTTCATTTTGGAAGAAAAAATAAGAAAGATTGCCTTAATACATAACTTGGAGATTAACAAATTTTACAAACAATCCATTAAATATTAAACAAAGCTAAGATGTTAGTAGTGCATCATTTTTGAGTAAGTGTCTCTTATTCCAAGGGTGATATTTGTCGGGGGAAATCCCTGAACTCCCTCCTGCCTCATTTAACTTTCATATGTCTTAGAAAAGAGCGTGTTATAGCTAGGGTATAGACTTAAAATAAGCACCCAGCTGTTCCAAATCATGCTGTTGTGGACAGCCTTTCATTTCGAAGCAATTGTTACAGTCGAATGCTATTAGATGTGAAATAGAGAATTGGAGAAATATAACCAAGATGGTTTTTGTTTTGTTTTGTTTTGTTTTTCAAAGTGAGGCTACTGTGCTTGCACAAAAAAACAGTGTTCCTTTCCAACTTTGCAAATACTGAATTTAGAACAGTCGATGATTATTTTCAAATTCAAATTGTCGCCATTTTTAACTCAATTGAGAAGGTGTGTAGGAGGATATACATCTGGCATTTAAAGGAGGCTACCTGATGCTGTAGATACTGTTTGAAAGTGTAACTGGAATTTTAGGTGATCAGACTGTCAGGTCATTTATACAACAAGATTTCAGGAAAAGTCTGGTTTGAACTTTTTTCATTGAAATAGTGTAATATTTCTCCAGCTCATTTTTCATAGTATTTTCTCTTTTTAATATTTAGCAGAGAGGACATTAGCCTAGGGATCAGATGGTTTACAGAGCTGAAAAATATTGCTTTATAATAAAAGGAGAATATTGAATAAAGCCCAGATTTAATACCCAGCCTAACAGAACACCCTGATGAATGTAATTGCATTTTAAGCATTCTGATTAAATTTTTTGATCCATATTGCATTTGTTTTGCTTGTGAATCTTTTATGAAAAAAAAAGTGTCTGGAGATTAAAGGATTAGTGAGTTTTTAAGAAGCTGGGCAGCTGCTAAAGCATGTGAATATTCTCTTAAAGATGGTTGAAAAACTGCGTTAATCTCAGCTGTTACAGTGGGTGATATGGCTAAACCTAGAATAGTGAGAGGAAAATGCCCTAGGGATATGTTATTTCTATAGTGGACAGCATGAATGACATGCACTGTAAACAGGAAAAAAAAGAAAACAACCTCAACAACCTTGTAGTTGCAAAAGCATTTATCTGCTATGCTGATTTGAGAAATAATACTTATCCTTCCTTTTCATTTCTTAGGCTAATTGACAATTCAGGGAATACATAAACATTAAGAAATAATTTGCATGCTCTCAAATTCTATGTGTCATTCATGTCTTGATAACCAGACAACAAAAGGGATAACAAAGTAACAAGCATAGCTGTTTTACCTTGGAAGAGGAGAGACTTATGTTTGACAAATAACAGGTAAGACAGGTTAAGCTTGCAATAGATGGGTATATTTTGAACATTTACCATCTTTTTAAACAAGTGCCCCATCATAAAATATGGGGAGTCCCACTTTTGTTCAGAAAAGTATTTCTAAATCCTTTACAAAAGTTGGACATGCTAAAGTTGAATTGAATTTCCCATTCACAGAGAGTTAAAAATTATATATATGTATTTATGTATATATGTGTGTGTGTGTATAATTTTTCATTTTTCCAGTTAGTGTTTGTTTGTTTGTTTATACTTAAATTTATTTGGGTGACATTTCTTAGTAAAATTATATCATATAGGTCCCAAGTTTGCAATTCTACAATATGTGTTGCATTGTGTGCTCACCATTCAGTCTGTTCTCCTTTCATCCCTGTGTATTTGACCCCCACTCCCCTTTTCTACCTACGCCCCTCCCCAGTCATGCTCCTCATAGGCCCTGTGACCTATGATCGAGGTAATCGTGTGACCTAGTGAGAGGCTTACAGATCTCCTGAGAGGGCTGAGGCCACCGGCAGCTGTGTTAGCTGACTGCTGGCACCCACACCAGTGATGTGGGAACAAAGACTTTTTAAAATTCCTTTTTGGGAATGATCCTCAGCCAGTTCTCTGTATGTGCTAATGACCTCCTATGGGATTTGCCCAGCTGATAAGGCTTTATTGAACATACACGTTTCCTAAAAAGTGGTTGTTCATCTTGGCTGCCCATTAAAAATAATCTAGGGAAGAGGTGTACAAATTCTGATAAAAGGCTTTTTTTTTTTTAAGGCAGTAATTGGGGTAGGTGA
This sequence comes from Lyroderma lyra, assembly GCA_004026885.1. Taxonomy (NCBI): domain Eukaryota; kingdom Metazoa; phylum Chordata; class Mammalia; order Chiroptera; family Megadermatidae; genus Lyroderma; species Lyroderma lyra. Next base: position 53,623 of record PVJL010002938.1, read on the forward strand.
AAGGGAGAGGTAGGGATTCTGATTTAATTTATTTGGGGTGTTGATATTTTGAGAAAAAATACTCTAGCTTCCTGAGGAACTGGTGTATAGCAGAAACTTTGGGAAAACTTTTGCTTGATACTCATAAGAAAGGGATGGGCAGGAAGTGAAACCAGAGCCTAGTCTCAGTGTGGAGGCTATGATGGTGTTTCATTCAGTTCAGAGAAGAGTGCCAACCAATGACACCCCAAGAACTGCCTAAGAACAGCACCATCATCACCTCTGTCGAGTACTACCCCTTTCTTTCACTGCAGTGCCCCACACTTGGCCTCATCATGCCTTAGGTGGCACTGCTGGAGGACCCTAAGAGTAAATGTATTCTGTGAAAGGTGTTTTCGATGTCTGTTATCTCAGTAATCTCAGTCATTGAATACCCATGGTTCATTGGTGCTCAGTGTAGTCTTAAGATTCCAATAGATTGTATATGAACTTCAGTGTCTATACAGAATACTGAAATACTGATACACTGCAGTAACATAGCATTCATTATTGTGAATGTAACCAAACCAAACAAACAACAATTAAAAATGTGTAAAACTATTTATTATTTTATAAAAGAGTAATGTGGTTCTTAAGAATTTTTCATTATAAAGCCTGTTGAGATTTTGTAGATTTATAAAGCCTGTTCCTCAACAGTACTCCCAGAGTTATACATACGAGTACACTTTCTAGAGTTTTCAGATTCCTGGTTTAAAATTTACTAATTCATTAGGGGAGAAATAAAGCTCTTGATCAATAGATACAGCTCTGATACTTGTTATAACTGAGATATTTAACAAGTCACTTAACCATACTTAGAATTAATTTATTCATTTATTATTTTAAATGAGCAAGTATTTAAATGACTATTGAGATAAATGACATAAAACATATAGTGCTATGTAATACTATCCGAATAGAAACTGGTATTGCTAATAGTTTACATGATCAAATTGTTCAGTTACTTTTCAGAAGAGCCAACTTTCTTTTGAAAACTTCTTTGCCTTTAGTATAATTTCTCAATAGAATAATTATAATTTATAAATATTATGGTACATATGTTCATTCATCTAGTAATAAAAATATTAATGTCTTCATATGTCAGACTAATGTAAGACTTGAAATAGCCAGGGCTGTTGTTAGGAGTTTTATTTGACAAAATATATCATTATGTGTGAGGCACTATAGTTTGAATAAACAAAACATTGGCTTTGGTGATAGGCTGAATTCAAATCCTACTTAAGATTCTTTTTCTCTGTGGAAAGTTAACAATTCAATTAATTCTTCTGAACCTCATTTTCTTCATTTGTGAAAGCATCATCATTAATTTGAATACTATTATTAAGACATTTATGTTCCATTAGAAATACTGGCAGTCTTACATAGGTTCTTGCTCGTACCACAGGTTAACAAGCACTAGCAAAACATGCTACTGAATTATGGAGTGCGAATGTTCTTTTGCAATATTTACATAGAAGAAATAGCTTTTTCTTAGGAGGTAAAAAATTAAGCACATTAAGAATAATATTTATACTAATCAAAGTTTCACATATCATTAAAAATGAAAGTAGAATAAAACTAAACTAAAAAACAAACATCAGACTAGCTTAGAGATGTCTAGAAAAATATTTTAATTCCCTTTGCTGCTATCCAAACATAGCCATCCTTTAAAATTTTTCTTCAAAGTTTTATGAGGCAGTAACTTTTTAATTTTCATTTTTAAAATACTAATCTTTCTCAATTGGTGGTGTATGATTACCTTGGGAGTCATTATGCAAAACTAACATGCTTTGATGCTGACTCTGTGTGTGTGTGTGTGTGTGTGTGTGTGTGTGTGTGTGTGTGTCTGTCTGTCTGTCTGTTCTTCTCTCTGTAAGTACAGCTAAGAAGCCTTCTAGGACAAAAAAAATAAATACAAATTTATTACTTAGAATTAATGGATTTAAGAATCTGTCTACAAATTTTAGGGAAGAAAGATAGTGAAAGTGAAACAGAAAGTATAACAACAGAGTCATATCATTAAAAACATCTCAAAATGACATCATAGATAACACTAATGTTATCTACTACACGGTCTTTACATTTTACATAGTGTCTTCATATATATATATATATATATATATATATATCTGTATATAAAAAGATGCATATATACACTATACATACATACACATATGTATACACATACATATATACATGTATATCTTTATATGTATATGTGATATACATATATACGAATCCTTGTTATAATCATAAAATGTCCCATTGATAGCTTTTAACTAATTTATAGCTTTAAAGATAGGTGGACCAGAAAAAAATCAGTTGAGCAGAACATGTAACTGCTGGATTTGTTAATAAGAATAATGTATTCATTCAGTTCATGGATATTTATTGAGTGCCAACTATCAGGAAATCACAATTCGAATCATTAGGAATGTAACAATGAAAAAAGACAGATAGGACCCCTCCTTTCTAAATGAATCTGAATTCTTTTAGGCAGCCTTTCAATTTAGATTATTCAAAGTACAATATTAAATCTTGAATATGAATAAACCTGCTAGGGGGAAAAGATATTTCTAATTAAAAAGACAATCCCTATTTAAACAAGATTTAATTGTGGCCCTTTGGAATTTAAATATTATAATGTGGCATTGAAAAAGACAGAGATGTTCTGAGTCATACCAGGTATCTTCCCAATATCACTTTCTTATAGACATTTTAAATTGTGTAAAGCCTTGCTAATCACACTACCTATAATCACATATAGAAATAACTTATTTACTGAGAGGATTTTCCCCAAAAAGTATTTCGTTAAATATAGTTATCTCAATTATTGAGTGAATTATCATACGTGTTTGCACGTTTATGTCAGAAAAATTGGAAAATATATTTATTATATCCGGGACCTCTAACTCATATTATATGGACTACTGTTTGCCAACATAAACATTATTATTTGTTGCCGGAAGTTATTACAAGGAATTCTTGATCATCTTGATCTCTTTTTTGGCATGTACAGTATGTCAAAAATTAAAGACCATATTTGTCTAGCAAGTAACAATATTTGAAAGAATTGAAAACATCCTATTTAAATGACTTAGTTAAGAGCAATGTGCAAGCAGGAACCTAATTCAGGAATTCATAAATTTCTGTTTTCTGCCATGACTTTTGACTTAATACAGGTGTGTGCAGGAATTTGGGACAGGATTCTAAAGAAAACATGTTTCCTTGAGGATGATAATTCTAGAACATATTTGAAATAATCACTAAAATTGTCAGATAAAAATGACCACATATAATTTTAACTGCTGAGTTAGCCATGGTTTTTTTTTTATATATTCACTAAATTACAAGTTCCCACTGTTCAACTGATGAATACCTAGCAGATAGGTGATAACAAATTTTAATTCTAATCAAGTCAAGCACAATTGGTAATTCTGCTTTAAAACTCATATGTAAAGGTATTGGTGACATTTGAGGAGTAAATGAAGTCATAGTTCATTTGAGGAAAACATTTTTAAAGGCCTCCTAAAATTAAATAGCTTCATAATATTCTAATAAATAAATGAATTAATAGTGAAATAATATATAAAATATCAGAGAATAAATGAAAATAAAAGAGAACATATTTTAAAAATAAGTAACTATATAACCATTGTGATATACTTCGCTTTAATGCCACACTTTATTTTCTCAGCCTAATATTAATATTTCAAAGGGCACATCCTTTAACCTAATAATACAATGTATAACGGCACAAATTTTCCTTTCTTCAAAGCATTTCATCACAGTTAATCAATGTTACTGATCACCGGGCATAGTCTTTTAGAACCATGATTAGAATTATCACTTGATGGACTTTGGTTGGTATTGTTATAGTTGTAAAATTAAATTTTGATTATAATAAATTTTAATGTTGATAAAACCCAATAGTCATGAAAATCACTCAGAGAAGTTCTTTCTCTGCTTCTGTAAACAAAAGTTTGATGCATGGGAAACTAGTAAAATGACATTTGTCTAAAGATAGTAGCAACTTATTTAGTTTGCCTGTTTTGAGTTTTATTTATTTTTTAATTAAATTTATTAGAATGACATTGGTTAATAAAATTATACATTTCAAATGTACAATTCTATTATGTATCATCTATGTATTGCATTATGTGTTCACCACCCAAAGTCAAATCTTCTTTCATCACCGTGTATTTGACCCTTTGACCCCCCCCTTTACCTTCCTTCTGCCCCTTACCTTCTGATAACCACTAAAATGTTGTCTGTGTCTATGAGTTTTTACTTGGTTTTTTTTGTCTTGTTCATTTTTTGCTTTTAGTTTTATATCCCACATATGAGTGAAGTCATAGGGTCCTCGACTTCTTCTAACTTGTTTTGCTTGGCATTGATAAACTCAAGTTCTATCCATGTAGTCGAAAAAGGTAGTATTTCACTTTTTCTTTTGGTCAAGTAATATTCCATTGTGTCCATGTACCACAGCTTCTTTATCCCGTTGTCTACCGCAGGACACTTCAGTTGTTTCCATGTCTTGGCCACTGGAGTGGCTGCAATGAACACATGAGAAAATATATTTTTACAGATAAATCTTTTCATATTTTTGGGTAGATACCCAGAAGAGGAATTGCTGGGTCGTGTGGTAATTGTATTCTTAATTTCTTGAGGAACTTCTATACTTTCCCCCAGAGGCTGTACTAACAGTATATGAGGACTCCTTTTTTTTTTTTCCCTCACAACCTCTCCAGCACTTGTTATTCATTGTCTTGTTTATAGCCATTCTAACAGGTGTGAGGTGATATCTCATTGTGGTTTTGATTTGCATTTTCCTAATAGCAGCTGAGCATCTTTTCTCAAATCTTTTGGTCATTTTTATGTCTTCTTGAGAGTAGTGTCCATTGGGTCCCCAGCCTGTTTTTTAAGTGGATTGTTTGTTCTTTTTTGTTGAGTTGTTTGAATTCTATATGTATTTTGAATATTAGTTACATACCAGAGGTACTGTTTGCAAATATCTTCTTCCATGATTTTCTTTTAATTTGCTTTGAGTAGGATTTGAACATTTTCACATAAAGTAAATTAATATGTCATATTATTTCAAATTCTCAAGGCTCACATTTCTGTAAAACTTGGCCAAGTGTATTTGAATTACATTCTTCATTATGATGGAATTGACCAAACTAAGCAAATATTGGTGTGACATTAGGAAATACAGAAAAAATATATTTTACTAGTTAACATTGTTAAAATGTCTAACTTAATCTAAAGCAGTTGACCAGTTGCTCACTTGAATTGTGTTCCCTAAACTCTGAATTGGACTCATCATTGTTAAGAAAAAAAATTAACATATTTATTTGTAAATTACATTAAAGTGCACTTCACTATTAGCTAAAACTTTAAGCACCAAACCTTGCTGACACATACTTTGCCATTAATGATAGTGGACATAAATCCATATTGCATAGTTTTCTTTATATTGTTGTTTTTTTTTCCAACTTCTTGTCAGATTTTATTAGATCATCATGGTTCGTACTGCATCACGTAGTGAAGAACTTGAACTGGGGAAGTAACGACTCAGCTACTCTTGTGGTTTTCCTGTGCTTGCCTTATTAATGTTTCCCTCAATCGCTTTGAGGAAACTTTTTATAGTCATTGCACCTTTCATGAGAACTAGTTTAATTAAAATTGGATAATATAAATTATAAACCTCCATAAGTCAGCCCACGCATGTAAACACAGCACGTTGAAATATGTTGAAAGCAAACATGTCTAAGGAGGCTGAGGCGGAGCTTCACTGGCAATGTCAACTGTCTGGGGCTTCAGCTTGTCTCTTAGGATCCCTCCACAGTGTGTAGAAACAGGATTTTGTAGCACTCAATGAGTAACGGCCCCGGCATCCGTCCACATGTCATGTACTAGCAAAGCTTAGTTTTATTTCTGATTATTTTTAAACTAAAATAATGAATAGATGTAGAATACCTAACACTTTACTTCTTTAACCCAAAGTAACCCCAGTATACACTCAGGAGTACATACATGCCCTTCTTTTTTTGGATCGTTACTCTAGACATCTACATAGTGATCAGTAATACTTAGATCAAGATGGGTTTTTTATTTACACTAGTGTTGTAAGCATTTTGTTTTTTTGTACCAATGAATAGAAATGTATCTACATATTTAGAGAGAGATTTGGGTTACAGAAACTTTATATCAATGATTTTGTTGTAGAATAAAATCAGACATACAGTTATTATTTTTATTGTTATGATAGTGAAGATGATGACCCATGACTTTCATTTTGAGGTATGGATACATTGTACTACGGAAAATACTAACATCCAGAAAAATGTAGTCCAGAATTGTCTTGGAAACCAGCCAGGATATAGTTTGAATCTCTTTTGCCTGAATGCTTACAATACATATAAAGTTTTCAATATTTGTCACATAAGTACTATGTATTCCCTAAAGGTTGAGTTTTATGTTTTTATTATATTTTACATGTCTATTCTCCACGGAAAGCTACTTTTTAAAAGTGAACTACAGCTCCAGGCACAGAAAAGATATATGAGAATGAAGAGTAATCATTAGATTTTCTTTTTTTAAAAAAAATATTTCCGTATCTTGCCTTTCATTGTGGGGACACATTATGTAAAATGCCATCTTTTAGTACAAGGAGGTGGTCCATAGTTGTTATTAAGCATTAAGAATGTACACAGGTAAAATTGCCTTGGCTTATTCAGTTGGTAAATCACTTCTGCTTTTCTTATTTTTTTGCTGTAAGCAAATTTCACAGTAGAATGCTTAGAAAATAGCTTTTTCTTGGGTGAAAAATCAGAGTTCACTAGTTTCAGTTCTATCAATATTTTTTAAGGTGATCCAGTTTATACTACACCTTTAAACAGGAAATATAACCTCCAACTCAGTTATCTCCACATCACAGGCTTGTTGGTGTGTTTCTGGGATGATTGTTTATTTATATATTTTCAAATAATAAAAAGTTAATCATTAAGAGTTTAATAACATTATTAAATATTGTTTATATCTCATACAATACTAACTATGTACATAATCAAAAATGCCTGGATATGGGTTTTATTTATTTTTGAGTGTTGAAATAGGAAGGGCAATGGAAAAAAAAAACTTTATGCGTTCTTCTTATGAAAACTAATACTATCTTATAATTTAATATTTTATATATCCTTATGTTACCGGAAAATATGGTGCCCTCATTGGCATGGTGTCCAGGTTCTTGGTATCTTGAACAAAGAATTGAATGAAACACACACCAGAGTGTAGAGGTGACACAAAGGGATAGTTTATTGAAGAGAAAGTACACTCCAAAGAGGTAGGAGCAGGCTAGAGCAGGGAAATGGCTCAAGAGCCCCGATTAACAAGGCTTTGGTACTTTTATTTTCTTCTGTGTCTTCAGGGGAGACACCTCTGGGCGTGGGGTCTCTTGATTGACAAATTTGATTCATAAAGGGGCCTATTACATAATGCCTTCTGATTGAGTGTGCCCTTTCCCAGAGTTCAGTTTGTTGTAATGATATTAATGAACTTCTGGGTATATGTATGACATTACAACGATGGTATAATGAGGCCCAGGTGAGATGAAGGTCGTTGTAACTCTTGCTGCTCAGGCGTTAGGAACTGGCTCAAACTGGTGGGCTTCTTGTGCCCTCTGACTTCCCTGTATTTGCCTGGAACTTCCTCCTGTGGCTGCCCAGCCTGGGGCAGGGATTACTAATGAAAGGGTGGTATCAAGAGGGGGGAATACTCCAGCAGAGCTAGTCTCATAGGAGGGATCTGAGATCCCCCTACTCTATCTGCCTTCCTCACATTCTCTTGAGACGTGATCCCCACAAATCTCTATGGGAAGCTGAGGGGCTGGAGGTCCATCTTCTGTATCTGCTTCCTGCTGAGGATGGTCGTTGTCCCTACCTGTTGGGGATCCTTGGCACTCTCACCTTATCTATTCTAAATGGGGGAAGGGGTCTCAAGATCCACCTGGGAGACTATGTTGATTTTTTCAGTCAGGAAGGGCTGGAAGCCTAGCCAGGTGACTTTGCATCCCAATGGTCCCTAGATAGGGAGAACCTGACCCAGTTAGTAAGTTCAAAAGCTTTGGCCTGTAAGGTAGGCCTTAAAGCCAACACTTCAGGGTGGCTACGTGACAGAAGATTTGTTTTAGCCCTTTGGAGTCTGCATCCTGCTAATTTTGGGCTCCACAGGCCACCCAGGTGCCACCACCTATCCCGGAATGGCCTGGGGATGATACAGCTAACAAACACAGATCCACAGTCACCAGGACGATTAGCTAAAGTTTAGCATACCCCGCTAAATAAAGTTTTATTATCACGTATCACCAATTTTAGGATGGTTAACCAGGGGTGGAGGCAGGAGATTTTGGGAACATAAGTAACAGATTTTTCTCTGAGTAATTAACTCAAGCCTGGGCAAAGGATGGAAGATGCAGGCTAAAAGCTTACTGTTTATGTTTTGGGGTAATTTTCTAAAGCAGGAGGTGGAATGAAGACATTCTATGATTCAAGTTAGGAGCAAACTATTGCTCAAGTTAAAGTTAAAGGAAAACTGATTGAGAAAATGATTTAAACTTAAGACTAGAGAAAAAAGGTGAAGCTGAGAGCTAAAGAGCCAGGGAAGAGGAGACTGTAGTGAGGTGGGGGAGGGCTGCCTTGCTTGACACGTATCACTTCATTAATTTATATTATTTACTATTTATATGAATTTATGTTATATGATAGGCTATGGGAAGCAACTGCTACTATATGCAAAAGAGTTAGCGTAACAGACCTAAAATTGCTATTCATAGGAAGTCCTACTTACTATGTTGACCCTTCAGAACCTAGATTTCCAGAGTGTTTCAACCATTCCCCAAATGATGAGAATGATTTATTGTCCCTGCATTGTTTGTGTAAACAATGTGGCTTATGTTGCACACCTGATTTTCTTCTGTGAGTCTGGAATTTTAGTAAGTTTTTGGCAGAGACTACCTGCCATATGACCAGCCTCCAATTAAAACTTTGGGTACCAAATCCCTAATTGGTTTCCCTTGAAGAAACATTTGCATACATGTTGCTGCATGTTTATGGCTGGAGAAAGAATGCTGTTTGTATAGCCCCTCATGAGAGGGAGCTTAAGAAGCTTGCACACAATTCTTCCCCATTCTGCTGCATCTTTTTGCTTTATTATTTTACCATATATCCTTACTACAGGTGCTGTAATCAATTTGAGCCATAAATACAACTATATACTGAGTTTCATGAGTCCCTCCAATGAATCCCAAATGTAGATCACATTGGGGACCCGTGACCAACCCTCATTTGTGAAGTATCTTTGAATCATAGACTCACTTGATCCTTCTAACTTCATAAATCTCTATGAAGAAAGCTAAATATAGAAGAAAAACTTATTTTTTAGATAACAAATAGGCATAAAGATCTTCCATGTAATTTTTGACCTTAACATGTCTTCGTACTTTTAAGCATGGTTAAACATGCAATATTTTAAAATTTTCTCTTGTCTTTTGTGTTCTTCCAAATTTCAGTTCTCGGAAGCTTCTTCACCAAACTCCTCAACTCCAAGGTAGCCAGTGCTGCCCCTCAGACACACACTCCCACCCTCCTTGCAATTCAGGTTTCCAATAGCTTTGGAACCTATGGAGATGGGTATTTGAATAAGTGAGCAGGCATGTGTGAATAATTATTTAGATTGAATATTTTGGGAATCTGCTTCAAATTAGGGTTGATTTCACTCACTGAATGTGACTTCATGTTGTTCATAAGATGAAATTTTAGGGTCCCCCCAAATTGAAGTTTACTTGAAGGGCTAACATGTTCTCTTTTTCTCAGGCAACTAAAATTCTAAATTACTATTTAAATATTCCCTGCTTGGCCTTTTAATCATTTTCCTGAACATGTGAATCTTCAAGTAACAGACTGGTTTTAGGTAATCAGCCTTCGTGACTGCCGAAACAATGGCATGGCACAGGCCTAGGGAATCACATCCAGAAATTCATCTGGATGATTTATTAATGATTAAAATATATTTTGGTGACTTTTTATAACCTTCAAAAAGAGTTGGAGTTGTTGGAGGGTGGGTAAAGTTAGTTAAGAAGGCAGAGTTTGGGGTATTGATTAAATCCACTAAGATTTTCCTCCATGAGGTAGTCTATTAGTCTTTGCAGGTTTAACAGACTTAAAAATATATATATATTTCCCTCAACAAAGTAAGGAGAAATATTCCATATGAGGAGATTGTAGGATATCTCAATGAAGGGTTAAACTTCACATGCTGATGTATTAAAACTGAATGCCAAGATTTGGCCTACATCAGCTTAGGAAAAAGGTTTTAAAATATATTAATAAGAAAAATATTGCTCTACAATGGCTGCCCGGAAAGTATCCAGCCACATAGTATGAAATATGGAGGTATTTACAGGTGGATTTTATCCAGACAGCCCTCATATGACATTACAGTTGACAATGGAATCCCCTATGGGAAATTTCAGATTCTCCTGAACAGACCAGCATCTCCCAAGATTTATCCAGATGACACTTTGAGTGAGCAAGTGGCTATTACACCATCTTTAAGTTTCACCTGGCTTCTGAGCAATGGACCTTAAATACTACTGTTTGTGAGATTTGTATTCAGTAACAAATTCTACTAATATTTCAAGGGTTACTATTCTTTATGTCTTACACTGACCACTTTTGTATTTATGACATCAAATTAGACAATGTTTTAGTCTTTTGAGAAAAAATTTGTTAGCTAGGTTTTCTCCTAGTTTATTTTCAACAAGGTAATACCCTATTTCTTGTTCTTCTAATATGGTTTAATTAAAAATTATTCTTATTTTTTTCTTAAAATCAGTTGCCTTTTTATTTAAAAAAAAAAAACCCACTTGTTGACAAAACCAAAATTCATGCAGAAATTGCTTTAAAAACTCTGTAGTTTAGGCAATCTATAGGGAACCTATCCCTGACCTGTGATTAGCAGCTGCATCTATTGTCAACTTCACTACTTTGAGACCTGCCATTAGAGTCTGTGAATTATAGAGTAGTTTTGGTAACTTGGCCACCTGTCTCTCTAGAGGACCAGAAATCTCCTGTCTTGCCTCCACTGTTGCTTCAGTAGAAACCTACAATGATTTTGCTTTAGTTGGGTTTGATTTTGTTTTGATTTTTTTGCATTTTTCTTACAACCAGCCTATTTAAACCCTGTTATATTGTAATTTGCTTGATATTTTTATTTCATCCCTTTGTCCTATCATAAATATGTGTACCCAGCAAAGCCATCTTGGCATAAGCTGATATGCTAGGAAATTATTGCACGATGACATATTGACAATTTCATAGATAAAAGGTGAAGGTCTAGAAGGGACTCTAAGGTCTACACACTGGTTTTCACGGTAAATATTTTGAATAGGTGACTAGGAGGTGACACATGGCAAGCTGGAATATAAGAACATACCAGGCTTCATTTCAACGGGGGTAGACCTACTTTTATTTTTTAGATACATTTGGGCTTCTCTAGAAAATTTAATTTCAAAAAAGGCTTATGTAATGAAATATGTAATAAAAACAACTACGTCTAGTCCCGCTCACTCATTTATCTTGAAATTAGAATGTCTCATGGTAACCTGAGCACTATTAGCCAAGAATGCATCTTCTGCTTGAACAGTTATGCTAAGCATAATACTACTGGGAAAAAATAATATATTTACAGAACCCAATGTGAGTATAATCAATTGGTTACCAACCCAAACCCATTATCTTTTTCTCCTTGCTTAACAGAACAGGGATTTTTGTATTTTTCTCTCAGGCAAGATGATCCTGCCTGTGGCTCAGAGCTCACTTTATGCCTAAACAAATCAAGAGAGTTAATTTTTCTTGTCAGGTCTTGATTACAGCATGGAGATATACACAACCTTTACTTTGTAATGGTGCCTGAGAGCTGTGAAATGAATCCTGCTGCAGGACTTTTGGGGAAGGTTCCCTCTCCTGTACAACAGACCACTGATAACGGGGCTACTTTTTCAGTTGGACATTGAGAATGGCAGAGCAGAAAAAGGAAGAAAACCTATAAACTAAGATATCATGAAGCCACTAAATTAACTGCCTTATTCCTGGAGTGACCCTATGAAGTGATAATTTTTTTCTATTTTAAAAGCCATTTGAAGCTTATTTATTCTAGTTGACTCAAAATCATCCTGACTGATAGGCTGAGATTGACAGGACAGAAGAAAAAGGATTCTAACATGTGCAGGATACTAGTGTTTGTCAGACACTGTACTAGATGCTTTTTATATCTATTCCGTATACTAGTTTCCATTTACTTATGAGAGAACTGTTCTTGTCCTTATTTCACAAACCAAATGTCTAAGCCTCAAAAATATTGGATACATTTCTGGAGATTTCATGGCTACCAAGTTGAAATTTGAATCTGGACTTTTCTAATTCACAAGTCAATATGTTACCCACACATATATTAATATATCATTTAGCCAATTCAATGCAAATTGCACACATATTGATACTGAACTAGTTTCATTTAGGGATTATGTTTATTGCTTTTCAGTATGTTTTATTGTTCTCAGAATAATGTTGGTTTGCTAGCTTTCAATTTCTAGTCCTCATCCTGTATAATATTATGATTAAGCGAAGTCAGGCTCTTCCATTCATTCAACAAATATTGACTGAATGACAGACACTACGCTAGGTGCTTGGGAGGCACCAAGGAATAAAATGGACAGATATTCATGCCCTTCGTGGGGCTGATATGTTGCAAAAGGAGCTAGACAATCAGCAATAAACATAATAGTTATTAACTGATGTACATGGAAAATTAATAAGGACTGTGGGAAAGAAAGACAACAAGCATTGGTGATACAAGATTTTTTTTTCATAACTCATTGCTAAACAATGTTCTGAACATCTACTATTTCAAAGGTATGTATCATGAAGGCCAGAGGAATATATGTGTTTATTTATGATTATAGCCCTAATCCACGGCACAGTGACTGCAATAGATATTCACTCATGAGTTGGATAAAAACATAAATAAAGGAATGTGGGAATATTTTGTACTTTACGATTCTTGTCCAAGTTTTCCTATATCAAACAAGCCCATTTTAAAATATCTGTAAAATATATTGAAATATTAAAGTTCAGAGTTTGTTCAAGTTGAGTAGGTTTTAGTCTATTTTCTTAGTTCTCCATGAAAGCCCAAAGGCTTATCATAAATTGGTCTTTATGTTATCTTTGGGATAAGTTGACTCTAGGAAATGTATGTAGGCAGTTAATATCCATAATACAAGTCTGACTGGGGAGCTCTGGTCTGAGATCTTAGAGCTCAGAAAAACCCAGATTCAAAACTCCTAAAAGAACAGAATTATTTCAGAAAAATTAAATATATTTGTGATGCATAAATATAAATATATTACATTTCTACCTGAACTGCTTTAAACATTCATCTTTGTTTTAGGGAATGATCTTTTTAAATCTACTTTCTCTATCAGATTACAAGGTCCTGGAAGTCAGGGACTCACATTTATCTCTATATCTTCAAAGCACATAGCACATAGCAGGTCTTTAATAAGGTTGCCTACATTCCTAAATTCTCAGAACAATTATATCATCAAATAAAGACTAGACCCCATTTTACTAAATAGAGAATTTCATAATACTGTTACAGAGAATTGGGATTTAGTATTTAATTTGTTGTTGCTAAGTTATAGAAGACCAGAGAGCAAAAAAAAAAAATACATGAAAGGATTGGATTCATTTTGCTATTTATACAATGTCATCTTTTGCTCTCTGAATTGAGCCTGATCAGAGTTGCTCCATTAAGGAAATAATAAGGGCTCATAAGTATGTGTTCTCAATTGTGTAGCCTCATAAAAAGCTTTGGAAATAAATATAAGTATGTTCATTACTGTTAAGTACTTAGTATCATTATAGTGATGATAATAAATCTACTTGTTTTAATTTTATTCAAACTATTCAGTGAACTTAATATTTTAAAACATACTCGGTTTTTCTACTAAAATAAAAAATACAGTGATTTGTGATATGAAAGGACAACCTGTTCTTTGGCTCCCTTGTGGAAAAATTTATATCTGTCATGTTGCATTAGTTTGTTTCTGTCTTTTGATGTATTAACTTTATTTACATCAGTTATATATTACACTTATAATGCCCCCCTAAAGTATTACTACATGGTATTCAAGATGCCGACGTTTTACTATATACTGATGTAGAATATACAGATTATAACAAAGGGAAGTCAAATACATGTCTTGTAAATGAATTCATCATTATAGAAAACTTTGGAAATAACAAAAATAGTAAATATCGTTTAATTTTATGTGCACCTCACTTTCTGTCTTTTCTATAATTAAGATTTACTTAATTTTACCCACCTAAAAGTCATGATCAATTTTTTTTATTTTTCTACTATAAATATATATTTTAAAATTGAATTTTTATGTTGTAGTAAATTTAAGGAACTTCTATATTCTATTTAAGATCTATTTGAGAATACATGAACTTTAAACAGTTGTTTGAAGGAGCATTTTATCTTTTTCAAGAAAGCTGATTAGTATTATGTGTTGAATTTAACTTAAAGAGAGGTACTTTGGTTGCAGGATAGATCAGGTATAAATGAAACAGGCAATTGTCAAATGGTACAATTTGAAGCATGCTGCAAAACTTTTCTCACCTGAGTAATTTTCTACCCTGGGTTTTCCTACTGCCAGAGGTACCCAACAACAGAATTTCATTCATTAATAATGCAGCATCTGCAGGTTCCACTTGCTAATTAATAAATATTCTTGGCCCAGTATGGGCAGTGTTTGAGCCAGAAGCCAGGTCCATTGAGAAAACGGGTTTAGCAAGGCTACCTGTGTACTTGGAGTTCGAAGTTCAAGGGTCTCGCAAGGCTGCGCGCATGCCCCCACCACACACCTTTTTTTGTAACAAATAGCAAAGCTGAGACCATGTGGTTCCCTGGGCTCTGATGGAGGCACAGAGACCCTTCAGGTCTGCAGAGGGTTCATTTTATACCCCAAAACAACAGGGGGTGTATTCTTATTTGCAAAACAATGTTGCCGACCGCCATCCTTTTGTCCTGAGTCAACAACTTTAGCATTCCTTAGCCTCGCACCCCATGCTGTTTTCCTCCCTCCCCGTAGCCAGCCGGAAACCTCATCCTGAGCAGTGTCCTTGCTCACCGAGTTCCAGGCAGCCTTGCAAGACGCCTGAACTTTGGATTCCAAGTACACAGGCAGCCTTGCTAAACCCGTTTTCCCAATGGACCTGGCTTCTGGCTCAAACGCTGCCCACAGACCAGATAATACAAGAAGTGGTCTAGTTCTTCAAGAGGACTTAGTTTACTAGATGCTGTTTTTCTAAATCAATACCTCAATTTACAAAGAGATAAATAATTTGGGCTAATAATTCAAATGATGACAATTGAACTTATATATTATTATACTATGAATAGTTATATAATACTCCACCAAATATTTATGCCATATTTTATGTAATTTTTCTAGCTACTTAGACAATTATGTGGATTTTGGTTTCTTGTATCATTTACATAATACATCAAGAAATATCTTTGTGCATATAGTTTATTTTCTATGTAATAATCTTTCACTAGGATAGCTTCCCAGAAGATGGATTATTTGATCTAAATGTATGTATAAATGCATAACTCTTGAATAACATATTATTTCATTCCACTTGCACCAGCATGAGAAGTCACTGATTCTCAGTTGTTATTGCTGTTAAGTAAAAATAAATTAAGACCTTTTTTTCTTTGGTATTTCATTGCTTATTAAAAATAAAATATTCTTTCAAGTATATTTTTGAGTTGTAAAAACCCGTTTTTGAATTGTCTGTTTATATTCCTGACTCAATTCACTATTAAAATAAGCTTAAAGATTTGAATGTAAATTATTTTGGATAAGCACCTCAAACTCAACTCCACCTAATTTATGATCCTTCCCTTCTCAAACTGGTGGGTCTCTTCTATTCCAAAGTTAAGTATTTATTCATTTATTGAAGTCAGAAACATGAAATTTATTCTTTAGTCCCTTTTATCACCCACATCTAAAAGTGAAGGAAACTCTTTTTGATCCTATTTCCAATCCATTCACTCTTCATCCCATGGCCACTAGCCCTCTCCTTGCAATTGCAGTATCTTCCTGACTGTTCTTTTGGCCTGTAGTTTGTCCCAATCATTCTCAGCATTGCTTCCAGAAATATTTTGCCGACATGAAAGTTAGAACATATCCTTAACCTTCTCAGAATTATTTGACACACATTACACCTAAGAAAACAAAACACCTTTACGCGAGCCCTCTTGCCAATACACTCTGATGTCCATCCGCTGTGCTTCATTGGTGCTGTGTTTGTTCTGGAGACACAGAACCACTACTAGTGATTACTGTTAATAGTTATTACCACTTCTTTACACCTCTGTTTCTTTAAAGTGTTGGGCATCTTAGGATACTCACTCCCCAGTAGTCCCTGTGCCAAATGCCTGTTCATTCTACAAGCTTCAAACTAAAGCCTTCCCTAATTCCCCCTGACAGATTCCATAATCTTTTTTCCCCATGTACTTTGTACGTATCTTCATTATAACATCTGTCTTTTCTTGTGATCATTTATTTTTGTCTTTCTCTTTACCTAGAGAATATTTTTCTTGTGATAAGAGAGCATGTCATTCCGTTTTTATATCTCTAGCTCTTAGCACAAGGTTTGTCACACAGTGGATAATTATTAAATGTGTCCCCAATTAGAAAATAAACAATAATTGAACAAATGAATATACATGTATGCTGGGCCACGGGCAAATAATTGCAATAGAAGAGTTTAGGCAAGGTTTAAAATCATATTATTTGGGTTTTATCTTGTATCTAGAATCTATAAATAAGTGATACTGAAAATTAAGCTTTGAAAAATTGATAACCTTCCCTTTCAAACATGATAGAAAATGAGAAAAATAATAAATTTTAAATAGTACTTTTAGAAATTTAAAACTGTATCGCTTATGCTAGAGCAGACGTTTTATAAAGACATGTAGAAAAATGTTTGGTTAAAGAATAGAACTGTGTTTTCCACCTCTCTGTTCTCTTCCTAGTGACCTACTTCCCCACTCTACAGTAAGACTACTGAGCACATCACTCCTCACATAATTTGTGTTCTTTGTGGACCTGTGGAATAACTTTTTAAAAACATATTCAATATTTCTTTCCATAAATACTGAGATTCAAGTTAATATAAATATATAGTTTGGCTTTAGTGTATTTATTCCAAGAACTAATGCCAGAATTCACATTTCTTCAGAGGTCAAGTATATTATCATTCATTACATGAAAGATTGTGTTAATTTTGTGCCCACTTCAAAATTGTTAAAAATAAGTAGATAAGCTTTTTATCATTTAGAGACCATTGTTAGTATTTTCTCTTTCTGGAATACCCTTCTGCCCCAACCCCCACATTTATCTATGTGTCAAATACTAGTGGTTTGAAGCTCAGTTGAAACATCCCTTGGTGTGTGAAGACTGCCAGATGAAAGGCGGCCTTCCTCTCTGTTCTCACGGTACCATACTTTAGCTCTCACCGTGTTGTATCTGACCAGCATCGATGGGGGGTAGGAACTTTTATCATATCTGTATGCATTACAACTTCTCCACTGATAAGCCATGCATTTGTTTTGTCCAGAACAATGTCTGCAAATCTTTTGAATTTTTCCCTAACATAGGAATATTCCAATTTCTTTTGAAAGAAAAAACTCTGAAGATTATTTAACCTCGTGTCTCCATTTCCACTAATGTGGCTGGAACTGTGTAACAGCTTTGACTTAGAAATGAGGTACATGATCTCCAATTTGTCAGTCCCTCTGCACCCATTTTCCCATTTGCATTACCTGACTTGCTCCTGTTGCCATGTGGATTTAGGATTCCTATAGACAGACTGCGTGAGGATTTTTCCCATAGCATTAGAGGTAAAAAGTAAATTTATGTTACCTGTCTAAGGTTTTGTCCTGGAAAATAAAAGCTATCTGTTTTTACATGATTGATATATATGAATACACACACACACACACACACACACACACACGTATATATTTGCTATTTGCTATTGAGTAATCAGATATTTCAATATCAAAACTATATCTAAAAGAGATTCACTAAAGTTAATAAAACTGCTCACTACTGTCAAAACCTCTCCTTTAATAAGTAGGTACTCTGCTCTCCAAATTAGAGAGGTCCCCCATGTTTTCCCTGTGGTCCTGCCTAAATCTATAGATATACCAAAATTTCAGGATTGCTGTTAAAGTTTTATTGAAATTAGTATTTGTTATTTACAGGAGCATTTGTTTCTCTCTTGGTTTTCCCTTCATATAGGATTCTGTTCTGGTTTTACACGTTTTACAAATTATACTAACTATACCTAATTTTGAAGTCCTCACTACTTTCTGAATTATGTGTATTTGATGTAGGTTTCACTATTTAAAAAATGTTGGTCTTTTATGTTACAAGGATTATATTTTGGTTTTGAAAACATTACATTGACATACATAGTAAATTGATTAGCTAGAAGCAATAAAATAAGTGAGGAGACAATGCATTTATGAAGCCAAGAGATAACATAGTTTGGAAAAGGGGCCACCCTCCCAGTGATGGAAGGAGAACTGACTCTGGCTGGTGAGCACCCACTGTAATATTATAGACGCTGTATTATAGAATTGTACACTTGAAATGTATATAATTTTACTAACCAGTATCATGCTAATAAATGTAATTAAAAATATAAAAAGAAAGACCTAGAACAAATCAATGTAAGTAATATATATTAGCAAAATGTTTTAGGTAAACACTTCTTTCCTTGCTCTATTTGTCTACCCTCATGCTCTCTTCTACATATTTTCTTCCTTTGACTTTGAATATTTATTTTCTTGATTAAACTCCTGTCTAAAAACTATCATTTACCTCAGGTATTTATTACACAGATCTTTGTTCTTTCTTAACTCTTCTCCATAGTCAGAGACAAAGAAAAAAAATGGTTTAAGGATGGCAGGCCACTCCCAGCCTAGGCAAATGGAGGGTGGGTAGAATCCTGTTCAAGTTTCTCTAGCTTCTGCTCAAAAGTAGACAGAACACTCACTAGGAAGATAAGATGCAACACAGAAAGATGCATGACAACGACATCCCTCCAAGGCGGACATGAGAGGGAGGCTAAAAAAAAAAAAAAAATAGCAGAGATGGGAAAAGAGCCCACGTCCCTTCCTGGAGGTCTTCCAGCTATTACCTGGCATTCCTCTAGAGCAGGAATAAACAAACCAACGAACAGTCACAATGGGCAGATAAGATTTCCCCTTCACTGTACTCCTGGTTGAGAACCTCCCAGTTTTCTTTTGTCAGTTCTTGAGATTTCTCTCTTTGGAAGTTCTGAGTCAGGAATGGCTTATTTGGAATTTTCTTGGCCAATTGAATTCAGTTATAAAAAAAATTTTTTTTCTTTGTCTCTGACTATGGAGAAGAGTTAAGAAAGAACAAAGATCTGTGTAATAAATACCTGAGGTAAATGATAGTTTTTAGACAGGAGTTTAATCAAGAAAATAAATATTCAAAGTCAAAGGAAGAAAATATGTAGAAGAGAGCATGAGGGTAGACAAATAGAGCAAGGAAAGAAGTGTTTACCTAAAACACATATTCCCAAAGAATAAGTGTATATTGTGCAGAAATCAATAGAACTATTATAGAGGGGGGCTGTCTGGAAAGTACCCAGCCATATGAAAATTAGACACATTTATGGCTGGATTATTTCTGGACAGCCCTTGTATACAGGTTGAAACTTTTTTTTTTACTTTTCTGCCTCTGCTATCCAAGTGTCAGGTATGTGTTCTCACTGTGCTAATTAATTCAGTACCATAAATTCTGGGATATTCCTGATGACAACTTTTTTCTACTTTTGTCCCCTTTATCTAAATATAATTTTAACTTTCTAGTACCCTTTTGCCTTTAGTTTCTTTGTGCTATTAAGTTAACACTACAAGCAAGTCCCTGCCAATATCACAGCTAGTTATTAGATTTCATTCTCCAGGTGACATATAAAGTCTTCACCTATTTAAAATTTGCATGTGATTTCCGTGGTGGGAGAGATCTGCACAGTGGTGATATTTCAGTAGCACACATTCCAGACCTTGTTATATTCCCAGAGGCGTATCCCACCTCCATGACAACAAACAGGAATCACAGGAAAAATGAAGGTGAGGTACAGAATTCATTGCCTTCTAGACTATTCTTCAAGTAACTGTAGAGCTTTGGCACTATTCTTTATTCTGTCATGAATTTTATAATTGCCTCACCTTCCGCTCTCTACCAACGGGCAGAGGAAATGATAAGACTTGATCCATGAGATCCCATCTCAGTATGATTATTGATGCGAAGACTAGATAGATAATGATTGAGGAATTCCCAGAGTTGGTTATTTAATAAAGCAGATGTGCTAGTAAAAGATCATCACTGGCATGTAAACTGCTTTGCTTTTTCATAGAGTGTTTAAAAATTGGGACATTTACCAATACATTTGGGATTTCTGGCCCCTGTGAACAGAACAGTGCTCCAGCAACCCAGGGCTTGCAGTATCTCTTGATTCATACTGCTCCCGAGTGCTCTGCTGCTCAGTTTAGTTGCAACATGTGCCTCTAGTTTGCTACAGTTCCACCCACTCTCTATTCCTTTAACTCCCTCATCTTACCCAGCAAGGCCAAGCCCCAAATATGTTTGAGTTTAAAATAGCATTTTGTTTTTGTCAATCAGAGCATTTAAAAGAGGAGCTGTTGTAGAACTCATGTTTATCTTGACTCCCTAATAACTTACTATGTGCTATATAGAAAAAATTACAGGAATTTTTATGATCTTTGTTTCTTTATAATATTTTTGCCCATTTCCTTTTTTAGAATGCAGTTCTTTTTTAAAAAATCAATTAGATGAATAATGATGTACTTTAGATTGACTTCTCTTATTCTACTTCTGAAAAGAAATGTTGGTTTAGATAAAAAATTTAACTTAATCCATTGTCCCATTATTATTATGCATTTGATACCTGTCAGCCAAATAAATTCAAAACTGCTTATTAACAAAGTTGAGCAAATAAATGCACTCCTTCTACACTTTAGAATGCCTACACTATGTGGAAGGATCTTTTTCTTGAAAATGTGCCAACTTTTTTTGTCAACTTTTGGATCACATCTTATTATTCTAACTGTAATTAGAAATCTTGTGAAATTAAGACCCATTAAATTCAATGAGTTTTCAGCATCGGAAATTTGCCCAGAGGCACCCAGCCTATGGATCTGCCTAGGACTGGGGTTTCAGAGTCTCCTGCCTATTCACTCTAAAAGGGAGCATCTTTTCCACTTAGCTAATTAATTACACCTGCCAACAAGCAGATGGTTCCGTAGGCTTTGAAGCACAAAATAGCTAGGTGCATATCAGCTAGATAAGTGCCTATCAGCTAGCATAAGCTTCATTCAGTTGCAATTTAGAATATAACTCTTGATGCTCCAGAGAAAATAAAGTATTAAATGATTACAAATGAAACAACATTTAAAAATATTTTTTATTTCAAAAGTGCATTTGAAAGTATTGTCATTATTTTTTGCTGATCTCAGCACAAACACTCCTTTAAAATAATTATGTTTAGCGTCTAGTTTGGATCAATAGGTGCCAGATATTGCCATCTAATTGTTTTAAACTCTGTAGTAAAATGAGACTGAAACTATTGTAGCTTTCTGGTAACTATTGTTTTTGTGTTGTGATTTAACTATAAGGAAAGATGTATGTGTAACAATGGTGAAAATAGAATTTTGGGCACTAGTGGTACTCCTGCTGACATTCCCACATCATTTCCAATTTTTTTGTGCTAGTCTGATTAGTTGTCTCCTCCTCCTCCTCCTTCTTTCAAATAGAGATGATCACTGGAGCTTAATTTTCTATATAAAATTCTTTTAAATATGATCTAGTTATAAAAACACATGTCCTACAAAAGTAAATTAGGCATAGAAGATGAAAACACACAGATAATCTATATAATCTATTTAATAACGTCATGTTAAATTATCTAGTTTAAATTTTTTTGAATTTCCAATGAAATGTTTAGTTTCATAAAATTTATAAAGTATCTTATCTAATTATACTTTACATGTAAAAAAATTTAGTTAAGGACTTTATACTTCAAAAGATAATGAAGTCATAAAGCTGAACATATCTTTTTGTTAGAGGCAGAATAAAAATTATTCTATATAAAACGTACTACATACTTGTTTGTTTTTTCAGTAGATTTATGAAAGTAATGTAAATGAAATGAATGAACTATTCCAAACTTTCATGTAAAATCACATTCCTCATTTTCTACTATTTTAAATAAATGTTACCTGATATACATGTCTTAAGATGGATATACTTAATTATATCAAACAACAGAACAAGGATAATTTTAATTAATGTTCCAAGAAGACATCTTAGTCCTCTTATGAGATTGACTGGCGTACAATTCAATTCAGTAAGTTTACATGCAAAGAAGATACTCTGATAAAGGTATATTTAACCATGTCTTTTAATTTTGAATTCTTTCTCCTTCCATCTTATGAGCTTTACCTCATTTGCCTTAAAAATGATTAGAATATTAAGCTTAATGTTAGCATAAACTTTCAGTAATTTGATTTCACTAATTTGAATGCTTTACTCTTTTGTACTCTTTGTATTAATTGTTCAATAAAAATTAATAGAAAAAAACATTATAAGGAGAATACAGAGTTGGTTAGATAACCAAATGACCTGCACATTTTCATATTTTTAAAAATACAGTAGCAAAGCACATAAAGGCAGATTCTGCTCTGGCTGTGATTTTGGATGCGGTCACTAAAAGTTAGTTCACCCTACTCACTAAAGAAGAGGTTCCAAGAACTAAGCACAGAGTTCCCACAATACTCAAAAATAATAAAATTGCCTTTTTTCTTTTTCTTTTTCATTTCAGTCTTTTTACCTAATTGAAGTGCTTTTCCATAAGTAGGCTGAGTTCTTGAAGTTGTATTGTGCTGCCGTTTCCCCTGTGTATATTTTTGACAGGCAAAAGGAATGCACCTCCAATGATGAGGTTTGGATAGTGTCCAGACATCTAACAGAGCCAAGATTTTTTTCTCAATACACAGCTTTTCATGTAGAAAAGATACCTTAAAAGCATAATTTTACCTTTCAACTCAATAAAATATTTCAGAAAGGACTTCAGGGAAATTACTGTGAGTTCTTAATTATACTTAGAAGTAGATTACGTAAGATAGAGTTGTGCCCCAGCTCTGCTTTAAACTTTTTTTCCTCTTTAAATTTCTTAGTCTTTCCTTCTATTATGGAAAGAGTGTACAATAAAAAGTTTAAAAATGGGTTTCCAACTCAACCGTTAGAATAAATTGGAATCACAATTCTCTAAAATTCTTATTTATCTCTCTAAACCATTTTTCTCATCTACAACGTAAGACTGGTAATGATTACCTCATAGGGCTGCTGTGAGGATTAAGTGAAATACTGCATTCTAAATGTATTCAAATAATGACAGCATTTACCGAGAGGCATTAAGAGTGAGGAGGTCAGCCATGGGCTTTGGAGCCTGGGTAGGCAGGCATACAGCTCCTACCTTGATACCTGTCTGTGTGTGAGGCATTAGGCACCTTGCTTAATCATTATGTGGCTTATGTGTTATACCTTTCGAATATAGAAATTCCACTCAAAAAATATATTTTGAATTTAAGAAGTTTAAATAATTTTATGGGTGTCCAAACCCTTAATATACTCCCAAAAAGGCATCTGAAACTCATATAAGTTGAAAATGTTTATTTTTTAATTGCGCCAACAGAAACTCACATATTCTAACTTGGCCTAATCCTGCCCCAGAATTAGCTCTCTCAAATGCACGTTTATGACAAGAAACAGTGAAAGTTATCAAGCAGAATAGAAGAAATGTGCTTACTGGAGAACTTTTATAATCTTCTCCTTAATAATAATAATAATGATAGTGTATCAGTTGAACATAGCTATATGATAAACTCTATTGTGAGCATTTACATATATTAACTTATTTTCTCTTTACAGTTGCCCTGGAAGAGAGGTGGTAGTATCTGTACCCCCATTTTACAGATAAAGGAACTGAGACTTGTGTAGGATAGCTAATGTGATTGAAATCTCACAGGTTATTTATGGTGGAGTCATGGTCGTCCAGCCTGACTCCATAGCTGATGCAATTATTTACATCCCAGTAGTTTCCCTTTCTTGAATGTTGGCTTCTTTAGTTGAATGAACCATCTGACATTAGTAGGCATCTTGGCACCTGGGTCATTTCTTCATGTCCAGCCTCAAAGAGCAGTCAAATACTGGGAAAGTTGAAGCATTCTAAGATAGAAGTGTATCTTAATTTAGAACACATAACACAGGTTACAAAGCTATAGCCTATTCTATCATGATATCAAATGTCACTACATAAAAATAATTTTCATGATGAGAACAAATGAAAGTGGTAGTGCCAGGAGCCATAGAACATAAGCATTTGTTAAAAATTAATGTAAGAAAATTCCGTAGAAATTTTTCTTCAAATATTTTAAACCTATAGCCTAAACTTTTAAAATCTCCGAACAAATATAGTATTTGATTACATCTTTTCTTCCAGAGCAACTTTTCTTTCCCTATATCAACCAGCAATATTATTTTAGGAATGCTTTTTACACTTCTAATTTTTATTCTTAATGTAGTGTTTTAATAAAAAAGACTTAAATTGAAACAAAAGTGTAGAGCAATTTCATTTCCCTGCTCCAACCTGAGCTACACAGATGTGTGTATAGCACTCCCTGTTACCTAATTAATTCATCCTGCGCCAGAAAATGCTCAGCTTATCTGTCCCTTTCCTTTGGAATTCACCCTAATTTCTTTGAAGCCCTGTGGTGGTGGCAGTGTAAGTAAAGATCACTTGGAAATTTCCAGTGGGGACTTTGTGACCTGTGGAACTATGCACCAACCTGAATACAGGGAAATTTAACAGCCCTAAATGCTGTCACAGAATGTAGTTACAGAGATGATAGAAATGATTCAGAGGCTTAAGTCATCTAGATACCCAGGATCACTCAGTGTGGGAGAGACAGTAAGTTACAGAATTTATGATCTTGTCTTCAGGAACAGTTTATCTTATGAAATACAGCCAACCCCAATTTTTTTGTTAACCTACTTTAGAAATACATTTAGTAATATTTTAAGCTCTAAAATAGTTATATTATGAACCAAACTTAACTTATGAGGATTTTATATGATTCTCAGAAGTTCTTATTTTGTCTTATTTTCTCCCAAAAGATCCAGACTTCAACCATTGTACATGATTTTTAAATACTTTGGACATGGAGGCTCCTGACTACATTATAACCTATTTTCAAATAGCTGCCATTTTTTGAACACTTAGTGTGCATCAGCTATTTTATATACATAATTGTCATTTCCACTGTAATCCAACAAAATAAATATTATTATTCTTATTTCATAGATAATAGAAAAGAAATACAAACTAATGCTTGAAACCACACAGGTAAAAATAGCAAAGATGTGCTTAGAATATAAACTATAAACAAATTGTGGCATATTCATATAATCAACTAGTACAGAATAAAAATGAGCAAATTACTAATACACGTAACAGCATAAATAAACCCTAAAAACATTATTTTGAGAAAAAAAAAGCAAGAGATATGAATGCATTCTGTGTGATTACTTTTATATAAACTGAATACACAGACAAGGGTATCTGGGGGAACAGAAGTCAAAATAGTGGGTGCAGAGAAGCTTGATTATGAAAGAACTAGGAGAAATTTCTGGAGTGATAGAAATATTCTAGGGGTGGTGGCTACATGGGGACATATACACAAACACTATGTACATGTATATGTAAAGGATACAAATTTAAGTAAAGAATACAAATTTAAAACTTTACAAAAAGCAAACTAACTGCAAAGCTACATTCCTTTCTATTTTGCCATGCTGTCTTATATTTCAGATTTTGAAACCAGTGCTTTCTAAAATGGTAACTATTCCAATTTTATCAAATTTTTCCAGATTAAACTTATTTTAAAAAAATATACATGGAAAGATCTTGAGATCATCATGCTAAGCCAAATAACTCAGTCAAAAAAGTCAAGAACGATATGCTCTCACTCATATATGGGATATAAAGCTGAAAGCAACAAAAAAATAAGACAAATGCACAAAGAAGCAGAAAGTCATGGTCACAGACAAAAATTTAGTGGTTACAGGAGAGTAAGAGGGGCGGGGGGTGGAGAAGGGCAGGGGTCAAATACACGGTGATGGAAGGAGAGTGGCTCTGGGTGGTGAGCACACAATGCAGCACACAGATGATGTATTACAGAACTGTACCCTTGAAACCTTTATAATCTTGCTAACCAAGGTCACCCCAATAAACCGATAAATAAATTTTTAAAAATATATTTAATTTAGATCTACCAGTGTTTTTGAAAAGTGTTCAGGTACCAGCTTCTTTGCATTCTTATTTTATGACTACTAAATTTCTTGTTTAGGAAAGTGTTGTCTTTATTATTTTTAACATTAACATTGTAAGCATATAAGTGGAGACACTGAAGCCCCCAAATCATGTATGTGTTATTTATAATATTCTTATATAACCTTTAAAGTTCTTTGATGTTTGAAATTGTATTATAATCATTTTACAAGATTCAATCATTCTTCTTTCTCTTGCTTTATCTTTTATTTGCAAGTCTTAGCTTGCTAGAAAGAAACACACATAGCAATATTATTTATTATTACTGTCATTGGGAAAAATCATGCTTTTCTAAAATGCTCTAAAAAAAAGTAGTGAAGAAATCACACATTGTCAGAAGAGTTATTAAAACTATACAAACTAATATCGTAGGTGAGATATTTGAAAGTGACCTTGCAGTATATCCCAGGATCATTGTATTAAAGTCTGTAAATAAAAGGTACAAATCATTTCTGGGTATTATGACTTCCCCTTATTGGTAATGAAAATATTAAAACTCTACTGATTTGTTCTATTGAAGCAATTACATTTTCTGGAAGCTTGGAGCAGTTATTTAAGAGGATTGTTGTCTGTAATGAGAGCTTTCTGGTGGATAGGGGAATAAAAATATTTGATCTTCATGTAAAGAAGTGTTCTATTTTAATACCAAGAAGATATTGAATTTCTCATTCTTTCTCTTTATATACCTTTAATGATGTTCATCTATGTTATTGGAGACATAGTAACTTAATATAAATTTTTCATCTATCTTCCAGAATTAATAGTTTGCTCTTTAGTTTTATAATTATTGATGTAATTTTAACATGTTTTAACATATTTTAAGGTGTTATTTTCAAAACATTGATCACATTCTTCCACAAAAATATTAAAAACTAGGAGGGTAAGATCTGGTACATTATTTATTGCATCATTTACCAATAACTTGAAATAGAGATAAGGTTTTCCACAGCGCTTTGTGTTTCACACACAGGGAAATTCTTTCTCAAGTAAACAGAAATAATTGCACTTCAAAAATAATGTTTAAGAGGCTCAACTTTACTAACCATTGGTGAAATACAAATGAAAATAATATCATTTCACACCAATGAGAATGGCTACAATTAAATAGGGAAAAACAAAACAAAACAAATGGGTCGACAAGGCTAAGAGGCAAGCAGATTTCTCATACACTACTAATGGGAATGTAAATCACTTAAAGCACTTTGAAAACTGATGGTCACTATGGTCCAGTGATTACACTTCCTGGTATGTGTGCAAACTAACTATATGTATATGGTCACCAAAAGGCACATTCTAGAATGTTTGTAGCAACACTATGGCTGATAGCACAAACGTGGAAATTACCCAAATACCCATTAATATAGAATGGGCAAACAAAACAAGAATATCATAGAGCAATGGAAATTAACAGTATGGATGAATTTCACAAACATAGTGTTGAGCAAAAGGGAGCCAAACATAAAGAATGCATTTGGCATTATTCCATTTATGTAAAATACAAAAATAGTAGAAAGAATAGCATGCTTGCTTTATCACACCACTTCCTATCAGAACCTTTATCCTGACTTTGAACAAGATCACTTCCACTATTTTTGCATTTAAAATGATATTATAAAGTCATATGTAAGAGAAAATACATTTACAGTATTTATTTTTAAAAACCTTATTGTATAAGGGGACCCGCACAGTTCAAGACCATGTTGTTCAAAGGTCAGCTGTGATTGACTTTTACAGCATGTTGTTTTGATTTAAATGGAAATAAGGATATACAAAAGGAGTACACATTTAAGAAAAATTATTAGAAGAAAAATATTGAACATGTTGACACATATAGAATTAAAAGCGAGTTCAGAGAACAATTTGAGAAGGAAATTCTTTATTTATAATTTGAAGACACTTACAAAATAAAATTTATTTTTAAATATTTTTCAGTTAATTTAAGTGGATTACTACTCTCCTAGTGGATAGAAATAATTAATGCATTCAGATCACACTGATTTTATTCAATATTTTATGTGACTTATAATGTTAACTTTAATGCATTAGGAGGAGATAGTACTAACATTATGCCATCAATTAAGCAACTAACATTTTACAAATACCAGTCACGTTCTAAAGATGTTATTGTTGCAATAACCATCAAAAACATTTGAGTTCCTATTATGTGCTTGACAATGTCTTTGACACTAGGGCCACAGAAAGATCTATGCCATGGTTCTAATTCTCTAGAGACCTACCATATGATAGGAGAGACGAGACAAATACAGAAAAGAATAAAGAAAGTAAGGCACCATTTGTTTTGTGACATGAGTGGCTCAGATCATTAATGTGGTAAGAATTAGAGTCAGTTAACCTTTTGAAAACTAGGTGGTTGTAATAGACTCCTCAGAGAAGTGGGGACTCAGGCTGAAACATAACAAAAGCTGAGAGTTGTAGTGGACCCTGAAGTATATATTACTACTTTGAAACATCATGGAGCACATCACTGAGCTCCATTTAATTGATATCAAGATGTGTTTTGCTATTATTTTCTACCTTAAGCTGAATTTCAGTCAGTGAATCTCAAATTCTTCTTGAAATTGCCTTGCCCTGGTCAAAACACTGTGCACTGTTACTTCCAACATTTGATGTCCCCATCCCTGAGCTTTTGACTCTGATCATCAAGCTGAAATATAGAAGGTTACATCACTCATTTACATTATCACCCTCTCCCCATTCCCAATACAAATGTGACATTTCAATTTTGCACACTTCAACTCTCCTTAAATCATCTGTATAAAAACTTCAAAGCTTGATTGATGATGAATGAGCCATTGTCTCCTCAAGCACCCGGATCTCATTAGCCTTTAGAGTCTCAGCTTATTAAAAATGAACCTTGAGGCCCTGACCCAGTGGGGTAGCAGCAACTCATTGTGCTCCCAGCTGAAAGGTCTGGGTTTGGGAAAGATACAGGAGTCTCTGGACCAAGTCCGTTCTAGGGATGATGTATTAACCATCACAGTTGGATGATATGAGCTTTATTACTTTTATATCACTATCTGCCAATAGACTTGTGTGGCTTAAGGTGATGACAGTGAGGAAGATACATTGTTCAATGTCTGAGAAAATCTAGCAACTGCTTCCTGCAGCTTCATCTTGAAAATGGGCTTTTGCCACTGTGGATTTTGACTTCTTGATTGTGACCTTGGGCTTGGATAGGCAATGTAAGTCTGATATCCATACTATTAAGATGCTCTCTCTTGTAATTAGACAAGCGCAATATTTCTAATCTTTATTTTCATTATCATTGTAATTCTAAGTTGACCTGTAGATGCACCCATGCAGAAAAAGGCATTTAGATATACAGTCAGGGACTGAGGTTAAGTATTTCATTCTTGCTTATTAGGTCTTTGTAATATTGCATTGGTAGTTTTGTGAGTAGAAATAAAATGTTTACTCTTGATACCAATCATATAGACTAATGTGGAATATGGCTAACTGCATTTAAAATTATCATCTATTTTTAAGAGAAAAAGACACTCAATCTTATTTATGAAATAGTATCTGATTGTGCATTGGGTCAAAGCAATTTTGTCGACTTCTGAAACTTAGTAAAGGAGGTCATATTCATCTGTATTTTCGGCAGGAATGCTACATCACAATTAGACTAGTTCATACAGGGCAGGGGGAAAAGCCATGATTCAGTATTTCATCACATTTTCTTTTGAAAGAATATATTTGCAAAATGTCAGCGATTCCCTTAATGGTCACTCATCCCCAAATTCACTGTAATACCTAGCATTTGAAAAGAAATGAAGAGTACAAAAGAACTTATTTAAATAACACAAACATTTCCTTCTTCATTACACTCACGCAAATGGGACCAAAGGGAAGAAATGGTCAAATGGACACTGTGGATTGACAGACTAAAACACAAGGACTTGATGACCTCTTTAAAATGTCATATTGACACTTTACGTCTTTCTAAAAAAAATAAGGAACTCTTTGAGGTAATTTATGGTGTAATATAAAAACATGCTTTTGAAGTTCTATGTAGCATATTATGGGTAATTTCAACAGGTTTGGAGGAATTTGATATTTCTGTGGTTGCTCAGAATCGTTATTATTCCCTTGATAAATAATCGAATATGGTGCACAAACTATCTTTAAGGCTACCAGTGGACATGTGTAAATATGCCCTGTAAGTGCCAAACACACTGTCTGCAGTAATTTTGTACATTATCAGTTAAAAGCGTTTTATGATAAAAGTTATATTTTCATCTCCTAAAAACTCTAACCTCAAAATTAGATATATATTTTTATTGATTGATTGATTGATCGATTGATTGATTTTGGGTAGTTCCCTGGCTGGGAATTGAACCCAGCCTGCAGCATTGAGAGCACCAAAGCCTAGCCACTACACCACCAGGGAACTCCCTAGATATATATTTTAAATATTCCTATACTCAATATATTGTATATTTATTGCTCTACTCAAAATATGTTTTCCCAAACTCAAAATGTTAGATTTTCTTTCATGAGGCAAAGATTTGTTGTGTATCTGGCCTGTGCCTTGCATAATGCTAGACACTGGGGATACAGTTTTGAAAAAAACAGACTTAATACAATGTAGAACCAGTTAAGATAAGCTATAGAATGTTTATTGAAGAGTATAACTTTCATTCCTACTTTATTTTCATCAGAATATAATTTAAAATTAGGAACTACAACAGAAGTTAACTGATCAATGTTGGTGGCAAGTGGTGTGGTACTTACTTTTATCCAGCTCAATTTAATAAATACTCACTGAGTAACTATTGCTCAAGGTTTGATCCTATAGATACAGCACTGAAAAATATCCCTTACCTTTGTGGAGTTAAATCTAGTATGTCAGTTACAAATTGTGTGCTATATATGTTAAATTTAACGTACTGGAGAGTAGTGTGGTTTATAATTTATTTTAAATACAAAAAGCTTCATAATATTTTTATAATACATGACTTGCATGCATTTCTAGTAGGGAATATTTGAGAAACAAACATATTTAAGTGTTTACTGGAATCTTTAAGTAATAAAATGATACTTTTTCCATAGAATGTCATATTTACTGTATCTTACTATATTTATCATGACATTTATTAAGAAGACACAGTGATGTTTTTTGAGCTAGCTGGAAATATTTTATAGAGTATGATAAAATTCATACATCTTTTTATCCATCAGTTGTTCCAATGGCCAAGAATCTGTGTCTCTCTTAATTTACTCTGATATATAAGGGCTGTCTGGAAAAAATCCAGCTGTAAATGTCTCTATTTTTCGTATTACATGGCTGTATACTTTCCAGACAGCCCTTATATGTTCACAGTGGAAGTGAAATACAATGGAATAAGATTACCTTGAGTTTATTTACTTATTCAACATTTTCTCAGCCCTTTCCCTCTTCCAGGCTATATACATCTTGTTTGAGTACCAGTTGAATCTGTACCTCATTTTCTGTCTTTTTGCCATGATTTTAAATTTTAGTTATTAATCACTTTATTTTATGCTAGTGGGAGGGAAACTCTTGCTGTACCACAGATAGTACGTTTCAATAAATCTTTACTAATACTTATATCATAGAAAGCTATGCTGTTCTCATGTTAACAAAGATAGATCTACAGTATAGTCAGACATTTTTCTGGTATCTTTTTTTGGATAAATATCTTATCAAGCTGTTTCTGTTCTTCTAATCCTTGTACCTTTTTCTAATAAAAAATGTAATCAAGTCTCTATAGTCAACCAAGGTAGTATCCCTTTGTCCAGTAAATACTCTATGTCCCTAATAACTTTCTTATAGAGCTATACTTTTCCTTAGAAATTTCTTAGTCCATAAATAAGTCATACTGACTATTTCCCCACAAAAGCATATTACATTAATATTTGAAAATCATATAAATCATATAAAGTCATAATCAATGTAAACTGTACAAATAAATGAATGCAATTTTAACATTATATCCTGACATATATTTACATGAGCAAGTCCACTAAAGGAAAATGTAAGATAAAGTGTACAATAAAACTCTCCTATCAGTCAATAAAATGCACACCTTTTTTTAATTGTGAGGTTTGACATTTGACTACAGAATAAGGTCTAAACCAAATATAAAGAAAAAAACCTATTTTTATAAAAAATACACACATACGCGGATAAAGTAGCCAACATTAAATCCTAGAAGTTTACAAATCCTCTTGACTGGAATTGTTGGCAGATGCTGGGGTTTGAATTTAGGATGATAAAAGTATCATCCAGATTGATCATCATTGTAGACTTAATTTGAAATTTTAACATGTAAGATTATACTTGAATTATTATTGCTTCCTTTCTCAATCCTTTTTGAAGTATAAACCCAGTTTTTGAACAGCATATTTCTAAGAAACAAATGTAAACATCGGTAGCAGATTAATATTGTTGAAGAAAGAGATTTCATGAGATTATTATTTAGTGTATAATCTGATTCTATTTAAATATTTCTACATAGAAAGTTAGAGATGGATACTGTGTCCCTTTATTATAAATCATTTGAATTAAAATGTGACTCCAGAAAATATAAACTCTTTCTATAGTTGAGCTATTACCATTTTTCTTCACATTTTTAAGAACTTTTCCAAATGTGGACTGAAAAATAACCTTTATATCTTGGATAGCAGTCAAAATATTCTTTCTTTGTCACCTAATAAAGAATTATTTTTATAGCAGAAGAGCATCACCTAATGTGTCATGAGAAAGCTATTAGTATAAGATTGTCACATTTCTTAGATAGAAACTTAATGCCAAACATTAATGTAGAAATTCATTTGCACAATCTTTCTTATGTCTTACATCTCCCTTATGCTTTGATGAAGGATGTATTATTAGGTTATGAAAAATAATGAACTGGGTTTTAGAAGTAGAGATGATCTAATTTCTTTTTGTTTCTTTTTTTTTTTTTTCTCACCTGAGAAAATAGAACCTCTTGTCAGTGGAAGGATTGATGATGGAAAGAGGAGTGATTTTAAATGTGGAAAGCCCTGCAATGTCAAAATAAATCTGGAGGATTTTTATATATGCAACACAAGAAGGCAATTTAGATGTGCCTACCGACCTGTGTCCACAAATACCTCTATTATGGCTTCACAAGTTTGTTTCTTTCTTTATATCCTTCTTTGCTTTAAGGTGGCTCTTTAGAATATAGCTTGGGATACTGCAAAGGAGAGATGATTTTTTTTCAAGGCCACCATGGAAGATAGAATTGCTTGCCACCCCAATATCCATGTTTCTTTACTTTCTCACTAACACCAGTGCTTGTTTGGATTTTGTTTAAGTATCAATATGTCTTTCTAAAGACTTTCTTCCTCAGCCTCTCTTGCAATAAGAATGGCCATGGGATATTGTTCTGGCCAATGAAATGCAGACATATCCCTGATTAAAGCATTTCTTCTCAAATACATACTTGGAACCTCTCTAGGAGGAAGTTACTTGCTTGCTCATTTTTTGTAACATATCTGGAATTTAGATACACACCTTTACATGTGACAACCATCTTGTGCCTAGAGAGAATAAAGCCAACACACAAAGTAGGTTGTGGGTGCTTTAGCCAAACTAATATCCTCAACTGCCTCATATAGGTTTCTTACTAAGTGAGAAAAGTCATCTGCTATCTATTTAAACTATTATTAATTTGGTTTTTGTTACTTGTAACTAAATGCTTTATAGACTGATACACGATTTCTCTTAAGTTTTGTGTGTGTGTGTGTGTGTGTGTGTGTGTGTGTGTGTGTTGTTTCTTTTAATTAAACAGAGAAATCATGGTAAATATTGGGCAGGAAGATGCTATGCATATTTCTAATCAATTTCTTCAAATAATAAGAATAACATTTTCAGAGGAAATACCTACTATTTTCCTGGATAATTTAAATTAAAGCTATTTGAAAGAGAATTGATGAAATGATCAACCATTGTTCAGGGAGACAAGTTACATGATTAAGCCAGTGTTGTCAAATAGAGAAACAAGCATTTGAGTATTTTATCCCATGATCATGCCATTTTCCCAATGAACCATAGGGTTCTTATTATATCTTGTGCTGGGTTGTTCTTAAAAAATAATTGACAACTCTGTTGATCCTATTTGACACAAAGAACATTTTTGCTACTGAAGATTAATTTTAGCTTCCATTCAGTGCTAAATACCTACGGACTCTAATCAATCTCACATTTACTGAAACAATATTTTTTAAGGGAAATTTTGCAACTTACACCAAAAGTCTTAAAGATATTCATACTCTATGACCTTGTAATGTCACTTGTACAAATTTATTTTAAAGAGCTAATCCAGGATAAACAAGGTAAATGGCCAAGAAGAGGTAATTGGTTAAATAAATACTATTTAATTTGTACTCTGGCATATTATATTCTCACTAGAAGTAATGTAGAATACTATTTAATTATCACTAACTA
This sequence comes from Lyroderma lyra, assembly GCA_004026885.1. NCBI lineage: Eukaryota > Metazoa > Chordata > Mammalia > Chiroptera > Megadermatidae > Lyroderma > Lyroderma lyra. The sequence goes on from PVJL010002938.1 coordinate 88,738, forward strand.
ATCACCACTTAATATTAAAACTAGCAGATCATGAAATATTTCAATTTCAAAGGGGAAAAAAAAGCAGAAAAGAGACTGATAGCATTTATACTAAAGTGCTAAGAATATTTTCTCTCTGAGTGTTTGAATTATGCATGGTTGTTTTCTTTGTATTTTTTAATTTTTTCAAATTTCTACTATCAGTTTATATGTTTCAGTAAAAAATATTTTAAAAGGTATCTTGGCTATTAAAAAGTAACTCTAATTAACATTGAAAATAGTTTGAGTAAATCTTTTTTATTGACTACTTGTTCATTAACAAAGAGTTTGACAACAAATCTCTGTTTGTTTGTTTTAATACAGAAATCCTAAATGGTGGAGTCTATGTGGACCAGAACAAATTTCTTTGTTATGCAAACACAATACATTGGCAAGATATTGTTCGGAATCCATGGCCTTCCAACTTGACTCTGGTGTCAACAAATGGTAGCTCAGGATGTAAGTAACATTACCCTTTTTAATGTCTCAAAATGTTCTTCTACCCCTTGTGAAAATGAATGGCTTTTGTTTATCATGCCAATAATAATGTTCTGAATTTTGATTGCATCCACTGAAATGTTCAGTTACATACGACATTTATTCTAAATAATTATCTTTTTGGAGTGATACTTCCCCTTTACAAATTATCATTTCATAACATGACCCCTTTTACTAAATCTAAATTACTTGATTATATACCCATTGTCTAAATATGTGACTCACTGTCCATAAATTTAAGGCTGGTATATATTGCTTCAGCTTCCTTTGAGCCATACTCCAATGAGAAAAAGATAGTAGAACAAAATTTATATTCCTATTCACTTTGATTTTTTAAATTAAATCTATTTAACATTTTAGACCTAAACCTTCATTTGCCTCTAAAACCATCATGGTAATATTTTATGACAATCACTAATACTATACAGTGGAGAAATATAGATTTTATAGAGAAGAAATATATGTTATATTCTGGTAATAGTCAGCCTAATAAACTACCCAATTTTCCATTCTTAATATGTATTATTTCTATCACAGAGGATTTATCAGATTTAAAGTGTTTAATATGATTAAATGGTAAACAAGTAGTATCCAAATTATCATTAAACCTTTGAAAATGGAATCTGTTTAATTTTCATAAAGCAGGCTATGCTGTCTCCACATTTATTATTGCTGACATTTGTATGAGAACAGAATCTTATCAAATGTTAACCTGGGTTTTATATTTCTCATTTATTGTCATATATTTCCCACCTGAAATCATAACTATCTTCACACAGTTCAATAATTACTTGAAATTGTTCTGATTGTGTTATGACACTTTTGTAGGAAATCAAACTGCAAGGGACGGTTATTAAGTTTCATCATGGTCCTAAGAATATAATGGGGAAATATGAATATATTTGATTCAAACTGACAGTCGTGTTTTCAGTAAATGGCTAATTTTTTTCAGTAGACTAACATAATTTTCTTGTCACCTTTGAGTAAAAATGTGTGTAAGGTTTCATAGTTACAGTATTCAAGTTGCCGAACTCTTAATATTACATGTGAACAAAAAATTAAATCTATTCACTCTAACAAGGCAAATGATATGCTTCAGAAATGACTTCCATTGTCAGTCTTCTCAGACTATGGTCCAATATGTGGGAGGAATGCGTGAAGGTTTGATAAGAGGAAAGGCCCACTGCCTCTCAGCTTATTAGAGTGACCAGCCTGTATGGCATGAACAAGATCAGGCAGTAATAAAGCCCAAAACAGAAGCTGAAGGCAAGTGTGTCCACCAGCCTCACAGAATGTGAAAGAAAGTTTGCTGCACTTTCCAGACGACGTCCCTTTGGGGGAACAAATTTTGATAGTTGTGCTTATAATTAATCAACTGTAGCTGCATTTATTTTGCGTGCAAATAATTACAGGCACAAAAAATATAGCTGCTAAGTAGAGTCATAATGAATGGTCCTGTACAACTGAACCAGCAGTTCCTTATCAAAATTTTATTCTAAGTTTTATTATACTAGCTTTATTTCCTGACACATTAGGTATATACTGCATCACACCATAGTGGAGACTAATGAACTGGCTCGTCTTTGAATATTGGTTTCCTGGAGTTTTATCCTCCAGCTGGGTCTACTTCTGCTTTCTCTCTCTGGGTGATCACAGGTACTCTCATGGTTTTAAGTGCAATGTCTACACTGATAGCTCCTAGACCTACACAGTAACAGCCACTCTGTGACCCCAGTTAAACATTTTGTGGTCATTACTGACTTCACCTTCTTGGTTCTTGGCATTTATTTAATCATTAAATAATGATAAATTTGCCTATTTCTGGATTTTAAATATTTATTTCCATTGCTCCAGTTCAACAGTTCATCTGTTGCCTGAGTGGCTGAAATAATCTCTAAATTCTTAGTATTTTTTGACACTACAGACCCTTGTGGCAGTCTGGTGTAACCCTTAGTCCTTTTCTCATAATATTTTTAAATTAATACAGCAGCACAAAGTAAATAATTATATATGCATAAAAATCAATAAGTTCATAAAATCAATTACAAAGTATTACAAGGAAGATAAATTATATGTAAATACATTCATCATTATATTTAAAGAATAAATATATGATATAGTATAATAATATGCACTTTTAATAGTACATTAAATAGTAAGTTCTAACCATAGGATTAATATGCGATGTAGTTTTGAAACAATGATAAGCATAAATATTATTATAAAAAGAACTGTTACTTTAACAAATGATGTTGGGTGAAGTGGATATCCACAAGATTAAAGTTAGACTTTTATTTTATACTATATATAAAAATTCCAAATAGGTTAAAGACCTAAAGAGAAGACCCCAAAACTCCTAGAAGAAAACACAGAGGAAAAGCTTTGTGACATTGGAATTGTCAGTGATTCTTGGATATGATACCAAAAGCACAGTCAACATAAGCAAAAATAGAAAAATGGAGCTATATCAAAGTTTTAAAATAAAATCAAAGGACACAATGAATAGAGTGAAAAGGCAACTTAAAGAATAGGAGAAAATACTTATAAGTCATATATCTAATAAGAGGTTAATGACTAGAATATATTAAGAACTCCTACAACTCAACAACACCAACAAAAAAATAGAATAACCTGAATCAGAAATTGGCAAAAAATTTGAATAGACATTTCTCCAAAGATGATATGAAAATGGCCAATAAGCATATGAAAAGATGTTCACCATCATGCAAATGAAAACCATGAAATATTACCTCACACCTATTAGAATAGCTACTATTAAAATAATGGAAAATAGCAAGTGCTGGTGAAGCTGTGGAAAAATTGAAACCCTTGTGTACTTTTGATGAGATTATAAATAGTGTGGTTGCTATGTAAAACAGATGGTGATTCCTCAAAAATTAAAAATAGAATTACCATATTATCTAGCAATCCCACCTCTTGTTATATATCCAAATGAACTGAAAGCAGGGCCTCAAAGAACTAGATTTGCACACCTATTTTTGTAGTAGTTTTATTCACACTAGCCAAGAGGTAGAAGCACGCCAAATGTTTATAGATAAATGACGGGATAAACAAAATGTGATACATACACACAATGGAACATTATTCAGCCTTACAAAGGAACAAAATTATGCTACTAGATCTTACCCAGACACTGAAAGAAACAGCCTCAAATGCTCCATCCTACAGTCTTCTCTTTAGCTCACCCCAGAGGCACCCCTCATTCACTATTGCTTCCTAAAACCAAAAGCCAGCTAATGATAGAAGTTGGACTGTGCAGGATTGTCAAATTTATAAAAGAGAAGCACGTTCACAAACATAATTCCAGGAGTAATTATTTGTTTAAACCAGATGTTCTGCCTGGGTTAAAACCATTAGTAAAACTTAAAACTATTTCTATTTCGATGACTCTTACACTCTTAATAATTGCCCACTCCTAATAGTACATGCTGTGCCCCATATAGATAATTTTCTTGAACTAAAAAATAATTGTCTCAAAAAAGAGTAGAATTAAAACTAATTTTTTAATTCACCAACTTGTTTACATCTTCAGTGTTAATACATTTATATATAATAGAAGCACTCTTCTATATTTGGATTTTTGTAGTAGAGTTAAAATAAGTAGCAAGAAAATTTACCTGTAATATGCATTTGAGTACAGCTTAAGATTATGTCTGTTATACATGCAGATATATAATTTTACATAAATGCACATATAGAGTCACATTATGCATACTCTTTTAAAAGATTATTGTAGATAAAGCTTAAATTAGGGAAATAAAAAATGTAAAACATTTTAGAAAAGAGAAGTGAATCGGTATTAATTCAAAAAGACCTATAACATAGATATAGATTCTTCATGAACCTCTTACAATAAAATAAAAAACAAAAAAACTAAAGGTTACTTAGGAATTCAGATACAATTATTCTAAACAAAATATCAAGTAGAACTAACAGAATCTAGGAACATATTTGAAAAAAATAAGGGCAAGTGGCAGCTCTGAGGTTTTTCTAATGTTCTAATTGAAAGATTAAAAACTTGAACCTGACCCATATCAGAGAGGACTTATGAGACTACAGTTATACGAAGAAGATTTTCATGTTGACTGAAATTCACTCCAGAAATTAATTTTTATTTAAGAACATTACAAGGTGCAAGCACAATGTACCTGATACCTTGTTTTTGTTTGTTCCTTAGCTTCTTTGGGTAAAAATGCATTACATTTCACTTTTTTAAGTAAAATTTTCATGACACATTTTTATTTTCATTGCATTCAAAAGTTCCCTCTCAATCTACTTTTTAATCAAATAGTATGTATGTATTATGTATAAAGTTGAAGAAATGTGATCATTCCTCTCCAGAAAGTGACAAGATATTTTTTAGCGGGGCCTCCCCACAACTACAGTTGGCAGAACAGAAAAATTCTCCCATAACAAACTGTTCTTAGCTCACCTCAGTTCTCAAGAGTCAACATGCATTCCAGGTGTTATTTTATTTTATTGCAAATCATTTATTTACTCATATATTTGTATACAGTTATATAAGTACATAAAATTTATTTGTATATAATAAGTACATAAAGTAAACATTAATACAAATGTGTGCACACATACTTACATATACACATATTCGTCTCAGAAGTTTGTGATTATAAATTAGTTTCCATTTCTCTTTTACATATCATTCACTAACCTCTGTAATAAATTCCCTTGTCTCTCCACTCTGGCCTTATCCTCTTACTGCCAACCCCAGCCTTGACTGACAGTGACTCCAGTAACCTCGCAGCTGTGCTGGGCACTCCAACTGCTTTAAGATCCACTCGACCCCAATTGCTTCAAATCACAAACATGACAAGTTATTAACCTGACTTTGCTGATTGGAATTGTTATAAAAAGAGGGGAGCAGAGAGGCCTAAACTTCCATGTTCCTGCTCATGTGTTACAGGTGAGGACATCCCTCACCACTGGGACCCTATGGCCATTTCAAACTTAAAGTGCCAACTCCTTTACTTTTTTCTAGGCTTCTTACCCCTTCTACAGGTGAAAGCTCATTTCATCTTCTGTTTCTGACTTAATGAAATCACCAATTTTTACATAAGGAAATGTCCATTGCAGGTACAGATATACCATGGCTCCGTTAGAAAAGTTTTAGTAGTGTTATCTCCCAAAGCACTGTTTCTTTAGTCTTAAGTTATACCACATATCAGTGTGCTGGTTAATGTTTAATAACTACTCTTCAAAAATAAGGGGAAAACATTCCAATTTGTAGAGCTTGCTAATTTCCACAGTGCAAAGATTCTTAACATTGTCCCTACTGAGCAACCATTGTGGATTTCAGAAGAGATGCCTAGTTAGCTCATCATTATATAGCATTTCTGCCATACAAATTCAATAGATGTACATAAATTCAATTGTACAGACACTAGTAAAATATAGTGAACTAATCAGGAAGTGATGCATTTGAAGTATATGAGCATATTACCTTTGTTTCAATAAAATTTAATTGTAGGTTTATATAATTTTATATTTAGTGATGGTTGTATTTAACAACCATCTCTCAAAATTCTAGAAAATCTGACAGTATCCTGTGCAAACTATTGTCACATGTGAACATCGACAACCCTGTGGAGGTAATGCTGGACTAATCTCCATCCAGTGTTCATAATTTATCTCTGTAACAATGCAAAAAGAAAATTAAGCCTACACATTATATATGGTATTAACAGATCATGTCCCCTTCCCTCCTGTGGAGCAAATGTTGACTAACACACACACACACATACACACGTGCACACACACACACACACACACACACACACATGCACATCTGAAGAAAGAACTACCACTTTAGGCACAGAGCAATTTAACTCAAAATTTATAGAGGTGAAATACCTGACTCTTCAGGGTCATATTCTGGTAACATTTTTCATTTAAATTATTAAAAAGTGTACTTAGCTTCTGCATTCAAATTGACTTCGTGCACTCAAGATTTCCACAGGAATTATGGATAGCCATTACCTCAATTTGAGTAAGAATCTTACAGAAATGGCCCCCTCAGAGTAAACTGAGTTCCTGCTTGAAAGGTTAACTCCTCTGTATCCCCCAAATATGCTGCTCTGTCTCTTAAAATCATCAATTTTCTACTTTCAAATAAATCTCCATGACCATAGCTTGTTGGAGGGAAAACTATTTTTACATAAAGTAGCACGAGAGCTATTGTCCTATATGGTCTAACATTACAAAAGAACAAGGTTCTTCATGTTCAGAGATAAGTAGATTAATGGTTTCCAAACCCAGGCATGCATCAAAATCTACTCCCAGAGATGCCCCCTGAATATGTTTGGTTTAAGGATAGGAATCTATGAATCTTCAAAGTTCTCCAGTAAATTCTAGGGACAAGTGTAAAGGACAAGGCTTGGTATAGGATTGTTATGCTAGTAAAATGATTAGCAAAGCCTATTATGATGAATACTTTTCAGATCATATGCTAATTAAAAATGACATAGAATGCATAGGCTTATCGCACATGTGCCAAATACCAAACGATTAAGTTCATCCTTGTAGAGTATGTAGCTCTCCATTGTTATGCGATTCTTCTCTCACTAATTTCAACAGTAACATCAGTAATGCCTGTGACCTTCTGGGCCTGCTGTATCAGAGGCACTTAAAAAATCCTACTTCTAATTCTTACAGAAAGTCTATAAGGCAGAGATTAAGAGCCCCATTTGGGGAATACTTTATAAATTATATAATACCTTCCCACTACACTGTACACCTGAAACTAATATAACATAATAGTAAATGTAAATTATTATATATATATATATATATATAGTCATGGTGGGATGTAGAGTACAGCATAGGGGATAGAGTCAATGTTTTGTAATAGCTATGTGATGTGTCAGATGGGTAGAAGACTTCTCGTGGTTATCACTCTGTGAGGTGTGTAAGTATTATAATCACTATGTTGTTTTGTACACCTGAAACCAATAATAAAAAATTGAAAAAGAGAATTCATTTTTGGGGGGTCACTGAGAGCCTGGGCAGCTTGCAATTTTTAGTAATAAGAACTCGCTATCTTTATTACTACTTTATTACATAAAAGCACATCTCTGGGGTTCAAATTGTTTGGTTAGGGACAGTCTACAAATTTTATTATTTCTCTGAAACTTACTTTAAAGTAAATTTTAAGACATCAAAAATATGGTGATGGAAGGAGAACTGACTCTGGGTGGTGAACACATAATACAACACATGGACGATGGATTGTAGAATCGTACGTACACCTGGAGCCTCTGTAATTTTACTAACCAATTTTACCCCAACGAATTTAATTTAAAAATTAAATAAATAAATAAAGTGAATTCTAACAAGCCTTTCACTGTGGGAATCTTCATTGGAAGGATATATATTACTATTTAACTAAAAGTCTTATGTTATGAAAAAGGCTTTCACACTGTTCAGACAGAATAGAGAAAGGCCAAGCAATCAGACTAATCAGCTTTTCCTTGGAGTAGTAACTCCTAACACTTTTTGAAATGGTAAATTTTGGGAAGTGAAGATTTTGGGAACTGAATGACATTTATCCTAGTGGGAAAAAAAGTAATAATAGCTCAACACTCTGTTGAAATTACATGGCGACCAAGGAAAATATAATTAAGGTAATTTAATCAAAGATAAATCATTCCAAAGTTCATGGAGTGAGGAATGAATAGGCAAATTGTGGTAGGCTTGTATACATACAATGGGCTATTACTCTGCCTTAAAAAGGAAGCAAATTTTAACATATGCTACAACACGGATGAACCTTGATTTTTTGCCAAGTAAAGTAAACCAACTACAAAAAAGACAGATACTGTCTGATTTCACTTATATCCCATATTTAGAACAGTCACTATCATAAAGACAGAAAACATACTGCTAATTGCCAGAGGTTGGGGGCAGGAAAAAATAGGGGGTCGTTTAATGAGTATATTATTTCAGCGTTACAAGATGAAAAGAGTTATGGGGACTGATGTGGTGATCATTGCACAGCAACGTGAATGTATTCAACACCACTGAACTGTACATTTGAAATGGTTGCGATGCTAAATTTTATGTTATGTGTATTTTCCACAATAATGTTTTTAATACAGATCAAGGAACATTACTGTGAAGTGATTATCAGTAAGAGACATCTGGTAATCTTATATTTTTTAATTCCATTGTCTTACAATTAAAAAAAATGCACCCCTATATAAAGTTTTATGTTGCCCTGCTATATGAGGATTTGCAAATAATTCTAAGCCAGGGGTTGAAATGCTAGGTTGATAGTAACTGACTTAATTTTTAAAAAGAGACTCATCTTAACCAAATAAAATTTATATTGATTCAACTAACATAGTACCTATAAAATGTAAAAGAAAATTTGCATTTTACGAGGCATTTCATATTTTTGAAAAACATAAAGCCCTGATTGTATACTTGCTATTTAAAGCAATTGTGTAAAATTGAATAAAAATTACACTGAATTCATTCAATATTACCATCTTCTATTTTTCTGTTTACTCTGTAATTGGTTAAGAGCGATTATGTGTCTGTGTCCTATTCTGCAACCACCATGCTTATATGTCATTACTGTTCACATGTTTATTCCTACTTACTAATCCAAGTGGTTTCATGGAACTCAGTTGCACAATTAAGTAAAAATTTTTTTTTTTAATTTATTTATTTATTTATTTATTTTTTTTAATTCATTTTTATTGTTAGACTTATTGGGGTGACATCTGTTAGCAAGGATTACATAGGTTTCAGGCATACAATTCCACAGTGCATTGTCAACTTGATGCATAATAAGTTCACATTTAAAGAGCTTACTATTTTCCTTTTCTTCTCTAATTTCTCATCAGCACCTTCAAAGCCCAAGGAAGATGTTTACAAGTAACTGAAAATTGTGTATTCACATTGCCCTTTTCATAAACATTTGCCAACAGGAAGTTTTATACGTGTCTTCCCTCTCCTATCTGTGTCCTCTCATTAAGCCACTTTTATTTCAAAGTTTGAAGCAGAAATGGGGGAGAGATTGCTGGTTATACTGGAGGGCTGGGGCAGGGGAGCTGGCATCTCTACAGGGAGCTGGGGACATATGAATAAGGAGATCAAGCTGCTAACCCACTTAAGCAATCTTTCAAGCCTCCATTGTTGCGAGAAGCCCTATGCAACTTGTATTTAATTCTTTGCCGCCTGGCAAGAACAAATTATGTTCTATTTAGAGGTGATTCTTTTGGCAATTGTAGGTGCTCTTTCTAAGCAGGGAAGAAAAAATGGAAAGAAAATTATGCAGTGACATTTCTTTTAAAGTTCTCTTTTAAGTGCAAGTAAGAGAAATATATAAAAGAAAAAAGCTGATTAAAAAATGCACAAAGGAGAAGTCATCTCAAAATTAGGTGTCTTGATCAGCCACCATTATTCTCCTTCCTCCGCACATTTCATTAAACAAAGATTTTGATCTAGGCAGTTTTTTTCAAAATTAGGTTTTTTTCCCCCTATAAAATGGATTCAAACTCTGTACTTAAGAAGTAGAATGTAGCATTAAACTACTTACCTATGTGCCATAGTTACTAGGTATTATGTTAATAGTTGACTTACTAGTTGCCATATGCCAAAGTGTATTTTTTCAGAGTAAAGAGGTTTTCTTTACTGGGAAAAAAAAGTACATTGATAAAATTAAAAGTCTTTAAAAGCAATAGAATATTGGATAGCCGCCACTTCTTCATTTCTAAATTTCATTAAGTTGCATAATTTTAAATATCAAATAGTTTATTGAAGAGATTTGCTGTGTATTTTTAGTGAAGTAAACACATGTCTAAGGCCCTCATAGTTGTATAATTGACAGCTATTTGCCTGGTTTGATCCAGTAGAAAAAGATAAAATTAATGGCATGCAGTTTTGTAACCTTCTTAGGAAATAGTAAACCATTTCTGTTAATCCATACAAGGAACCCAGATATTTTATCTGAAGAACAAAAAATGCAATAGATTGTTTCATCAAAAGTAAATTAATTTAGAGTAATAGTGTAATACATGTTATTTGAAATATATTTCAATGAGTACTCACAAAGGAAGAAACATTAGGTATCATAGGTCTTTCCCCCTCTTCTCCTTCCTACTAAAACCTTTACGTGACCCTAGTCCAAGGTGGACTCCCTCTAGCTTCATCCTTTTTGCCCAATTATCCTTCTGCATCTTGGTTTCCAAAGAGTAGCCTAGTGGCTGAGCTCAAGCTCTGGGGCTCTACGTGAACTTGAATCTTGTCTCAAGGAGTTTCTAATTGTAATTGCTTATCCCCTTTATCCTTCAGTTTTCTCACCTGTGACCAAACTGAGCTAATAGATTCAATATGTAGATGACGTATAATAGAAATGTACACTTGAAACCTGTATAATTTTGCTAACCAATGTCACCCCAATAAAGTTAATAAAATTTATTTTTAAAAAGTGTTTAAAACAGTGCCTGCCCCATAGTAAGTGCTCAATAAATATTAATTGTTACCATGTTTTAGTGTCTATACTTGAGGTTTGCTCCTCCTATGAACGCAGCTCTTACCTGTATCCTATCATAATGCCGGTAATCAGGCTTCTCTTGGCTTCCCATCATTATTTATAAGCAAATACACCTGTAATTTTGTGGGAATGAGAAGTGAGGCGGGGGAAGAACATATTTTTTAATTGCTCTTGACATTCATACGTAGTACTCTTTACTCTACCCTTTGAGGTCATGTGCTAAATGCTGCTCACTCCCCAAACAAATCGAAGATTTTGGCCACTGACCCCAAATTACCTTTACTAACTCCATGTAAGTCATTCCCTAGGTGACTTTGAATAAGTGTCTGTGTAAATGATCTCACTCAACATTCTTGCCTAATGGCTTCCCGAACCTCTAAAGTCCATTGAACTTCCTCAGTATTTGCACTTACACTATCAGAAATCAGGCCTTATTGTGATGTAATGTTTGTGTTTGTTTTTCCTATGTGGTTTTAATCTACTTCATGTGTTCTGTCCCCCTTGACCACTCTATTCTTGTATCTATTAACATAAATTAGATACGTACTTGGTTAATGGAATCTGGAGCCAATATTTCTGGGCTGCAAGTGCAGGCCTACCTCAGGCCTTTCCCTTTCTGTGTGATTTTGGGCAAGTTATTAAGCTTCTCTGGTCTCAGCTTCTTGTCGTATTTTCCTACTAAGGTTGTCATGGGAAATAAATTGCCTACAGTGATACCTCCTACATGATAAAATTACATGAGATCTTAGCTCTAACTCACTCTTTTATACACTAGCTGATAGGGACTTTGATTCTTTGGACTATTCGTATTTCAGATAGTTGTAAGATGAACAATAATTTTTTGGAAAACATGGAACTGGGGCAGAATGATACGTAGTGGGGCTGATACCTAAGCTTAAATGATGTCATGATGGAATATAATAGCTGTATACACAGTGTTTTACAACTAGTTTATCATTTTTTTTTTTTGTAAATGACACAATTTTCAGACCTATCTAGTAGTACGTCAACAGGAAACTCCATTGAACTATGTGTTGATGGAATCCTATTTTAAAACTATATTATGAGTATATTATTCTTTAATTTTAGTTTGTGTGTGTGTGTGTATGTGTGTGTGTGTATGTAAACTTCAAAGGCAAATTAATGTAAACATTATGAAAACATTTTACAGCAAGACATTTTAGCCTCATTACTGACTGCAGTGCCTTTTGGGTCACTTTCTATAATCTCCATCAATTTTAAAATCACATTTTCCTTCCTTAGGTTTAAAGTGGCATTTTAGAAATGTGCCTGTGTGTTAATGTGGTTGTTTTTATTTTAAGTGTGAGGCCTCAGGGGAGGGTGGATATTTATAGATATGGCTAAATCGCTTTGGCAGATGAAAGAATGGTAGGAACACAAGAGGAGACTGCTGGCTGTTATACCTCAGAAGAGTTTGTTTAATATAGTGTCATGGAGCTACCTAATCTTTTCCAATTTGTTACCCATTTTTCTTTGTTATCTGTCTCAGTGATGTCTCATCTCCCCAACTGACTGCTACAGGCTAGCAATCTATAACAAAAACTCAGTCTCAGTCTCAGATATAATAGAAAAGGAAAGGCTACAAGATTAATGGTACCAGCTATAATTACAAAGTCCCAAGCCACAGACATTATAAGACCATTCAATATTTACTCATGGTGAAAGAACTGGGTGAGCCCTATAGTGAAGATATGGGCCTCTTAGTGAAGAAAAATCTTGGGTGATTCGATCTGGGAAGCCAGCAGTGTTTTGAATACTGTTAGGAACTGTGGAGAAGCAATGGTCCTTTTCCTTAAGGAACTTGTCATAATTTCATCCATTTCAGTTTTCCCATGATAATACCCATTTCTTATTAATTCATAGAGGAGATAGATCTATTCTTGGAGCTGTCAAGTGGAAGATAGATGAAAACAGTCTGTTCATGGAGACCATGCCACACACAGATAATGGGAACTTCTTTATGCTTATGGTGAAACAGACCAATATGTTAATTCTCAAGTAGTATCACTCTGACAGGATGAAAATGACAAATGTGGGAATAGTCGTGGTTTTCCTTTCCCATCTGTTCAAACACTATGTCTGCCACCCTGATCTTTCCAGCCCATTTGACCAAAATGCCCCTCATCCTACCTACCTACCTACCTACCTACCGACACACACACACACACACACACAGAGAGAGAGAGAGAGAGAGAGAGAGAGAGAGAGAGAGAGAGAATTCCTAGAATGCTGCAACGCACACTTAGAATGCATAATAAAATACAAGCAGAGAATTATTTAATCTGAAAATTGGATAGAATAAAGTATTTAGGGAGAATGGCTACATTGATCAATGATATAATAATGATACAATGTGGGAAGGTAGAGGGTGAAAACTTTGTGACGGAAGACACAGAGAGAGAGAGAAGGAAGGAGAGAGAGAGAGGGCGGGGGCGGAGAGAGAGAGGGTGGGAGAGAGAAAGAGAGGGAGAGAAGTTGGGTGTTTGGTTGTGGTGGATGAGAATTCAGCGTGATAGTTGTGTGAGAAAAGATTGAGAACTGTTGCCACGGGCAATGCTTAAGATCCTCAGTGCCCTTTGAGAGCAGTCACGTTCTTTTGGTAGAATTTTGGCTGCTGAACCATACTTCTCGAATATGACACCACTCAAAAACTGAACATGTGGATGGTGGCAATTCCTCCAGGATTCGTTAACACCTCTTACTAGCAATCTCACAGATGAGGGTCATGGAGTGGGCAGAGACCCCCGCATCCATGACACCTAATGGTCTGCAGTAACCCAAAGAATTGCTGCACTCATGGGTTCCTCTCTGTTTTTGGCACACACCTTGAAATAGTCTCTGCACCCTTCCCCTCCTTCCATGTACACCAGTCTGAACTACACAAGAGTGTGACACTTCAGCAGCAGAGTGAGATTTCACTGTATTTGCATTATTAGTCACATTCCTGCTAAAACTATGGCTTCTCAAACTTTGCCAAAGCCCTCAGAGACCTCTGAAACTTCCATGTCCCTGTCTGCCAAGCCTGTGGAAGTTCCTAGATGTCACACCCTCCCCCTTTCCTATTGCTGGACTGTGGTACCCTATTCATCATTTCAACTCAATCCGCACCAACACTTTTGTCTCCCATTAGTGACTTGTCTGCCGTGTCACCTCAGCTGACTGTCTCCAACTCCTTGTTTCTCTTTGATGATCTTTAATGTATTCATTCACATACGAAGTTGTGCGGAAGGGAGAAGGGGACCAACATCAATTCATGGTTATTACTTGCCACGTGTCTTTCCCCTTAATCATCCCTAATATATATAAGATGAATCATCTATATTGTATTAATGAGGAAAGTCAGCTTTTAGGTAGTTCCTTGCCCAAGCTCCTACCAATTATACATAATGGAAACCGAGTGCAGATAAAAATTATGTCAAAGCTTGCTGTTTCTGCATTTTACCAACATTGAAACGAACACTTAGCGAAGTAAAAGACAATGCTATACATTGTTTATGTACTCAATAGTATTTGCAAATATTTTATTTACCCTAAACTGTGGGCTGTAATTTTCCCATTATAAATAAATGCCAATTACTAAAATATGTTTGTATTTAATTGACATGTATTTTAGTCCCAATGACAGCTAAACTTGAATAAGCAAATAATAGAATCAAACTAAATGCCACTTACAAACAAAAAAAAGTACAAGAAAAAAATTTGACAAGAGGGCTGTCCAGAAAATATCCAGCCATATAATATGAAAAATAGAGGCATTTATGGCTGGGTTTTTTCCTCGACAGTCCTCATATGAGGGCTGACATGCTAGAAAGGAACAAGTTTCTGGTTCCACTTAAAGGATGCTTCTGTTTTCTTACCTGTGAACATTACTGAGGTTATAATGTTCTCCAAATTAAATGAGATACTATGTCTAAGGCTTTAGTTTTCTAGTTAGAATATAGAAAGTGATCAATAAATTGTAGATAATGTGGTGAGGTCAGTGGCACTGATGATGATTTCTAGATTGGATTATGCAGCATGATGTGAACTCCCATGCAGAAGAAAAGCACTTAAATACAAAGACAAACAAACATATAAAAAAATAGTCAGGGAAGTTAGTCCACCTTAAGAATGACATAGTCAATAATGGGGTGAGAATTGAAATTCTGACTTGTCTCACCTGAGATAGAATCTGTGTTTGTGTGTATATCTGTTGATGTTTATATGAAATATTGATTTAGAATTGCAAATGCAGAAATTTATATTGATCCTGTTAAATTTCACAGTATTACTTTTGGCTCATCGTTTCCTTTACCAATTGCTTTTTAAACCTGAAAGGTTATCTAAGCATTAGCAATTGCTACCCCTTCTAGGTTTAAATCTTTTGCAAATATGATATGCTTATTTCAATTGTCTGTGCCAATTCAGTGACTAAAAAGTCAAATATGATGGACATACACAGAGGCCACTGGGATACTGGTAGAACCAGCGCATCAGTCTAAGCCCACCCACACATCAATCCTTTTATCAAATGTTCTGATGCATACTCCAGTCATCTACAAATCCACACAACTGTTCCAGATCCCATCCGTATTTTCAGAGGATATAAAAAAAGACATGATCAAGTTCTTTCTGCTATTCAAATCATCACTCTATGAGCTACAAATCTTCTTAGAAATATAATATGAAATTAGTAATATTTTCTTAATGTGCCATTTTATTTAAAAACATGTATCTGTCTCCTACCTGTACCAGCAAAATATTCCATAAAGCAAAATGGTTAATTGAACTGTGGTATGTCAGTATAATAGGAGATAAATCTACCAAGAAAAATTTAAATCACATTTACTTAATGTCACATAAAAATATTTAGGAAGAAATATAATGTGAAGATAACAGGTCACAAAACTAGATAGCCTATTACACACACACACACACACACACACACACACACATATATACACACACAATTTCAAAAAATGAAAAATACCAACATGAAAAGTTGATGAATGACTTTCATTTTCTTCTTTTATGTTTTCTGCACTTTTACAACATTCATCATTTATTTGAACATGTATTAGAAATAAAATCTAGCAAATCCATCTGGAATATGTAATAGTATGGGTCAGAGAAGACCTCACTAAGAGGTGGCATCCAAGGAAAGCAACTAAGAAAGTGAATTAAGCTACCAAAGAAGAGGTTCAGGGAGAGGACACAAAAGGGCCCTAAAAAGAGAGTGTACTTCATATGTACTAGGAACAGTAGGAGATGCAAGTGAGAGTGAGACAGGAGGAAAACTGTAGGAGGCAAGGTTATAGAGACGTGGAGCTGAGGACCAAATGCCCTAGGGCCTTGAAGACCATTATAAGGACCTCTGGCTTTTACTTTGCAAGGGACAGGAAGTTATTGGGATTGGACCTGCTCTAAGAAGATCATGCTGGCTAGCATACTGAGAAGAGATTGTAATGGAGCCATAATTGAAACTAGAACACCATTTAAAAAGGTTATCGAATTAACCAAGCAAGAGGTGATAGTGGCTTAGTGGTATGGGTGGTGGAAAATGATTGGATACTAGACATATTTTGAAGTTAGGGTCAACTGTATATGCTAATGATTTTGGATCTGGGCTGTGAGAGAAAAAGAGAAGCTGAGAATTACTGCAAACTTTGTAACATGAGCTTCTAGAAAAGTTTAACTGCCACTGACTGAGTTGGAAAAAGACTTTACAGGGATAATTTTTGATGGGTTAGAAGATCAGGGATTAAATTTAGGGCGTGTAAATATTTAAATGATTGCTAATCACATGAGTAGAGATATTATAAAAGCAGTCAAAAGCCTAACCCTATACTCCACTCTGCTTGGGTTGGACCTACAAATTTTGCAAGTGTGTCTGCACTCTAAAGCAAGCTTGTTCAATCCATGGCCCATGGGCCACATGTGGCCTAGGTCAGCTTTGATGGAGGCCAACACAAATTCATAAACTTTGTTAAAACATGAGATTTTTTTTGTGACCTTTCTTTAGCTCATCAGCTATTGTTAGTGTTAGTGTATTTTATCTGTGACCCAAGACAATTCTTTCATTGTGTTCCTGGGAAGGCAAAAGGTTCGACATTCCTGCTCTAATGGATGTTCCTGGATACCCTTGGTGGCCCTGGCTGGTTCATCAGAAGTGCTTATAAATCTACTTATCCTTATTCCTGTTGTTGATTGCATACAGAAGATTATATATTCATTAAGACAACTGGAAAGTTTTTCTGGTTTGTTCAGAGTCCTTCATTTGTATGTTCAGAAATGCATCTAACCTTGGTTGGAAGTAATTCTGTAGCACAGTAGGTGGAATTCCTTTATTTTACTCTGCTAACAGTTGTAAACAATGATAATTAATGCTTTGTACTTGCTTGATTTGGAAAAAAAAATAACGTTTGACAGTATTAAAATGAAAGTTTCTAGTTTTCCAGGAAAACTATTTTTTCCTTGTAATTTGAGTCATTTTGTGTTATTGGCAATAAGACTTTTCCAAAAAGAATATGACCTTTTTAATATTAGTCTCTTTGAAGGTTTTTCTCTATGGGTTATTGAGGTGTGCCGGGAGGAGTGTAGAATTTACGAAACAGTAATATGGTAGACAACATCTCATCAAATCTTTCCATTCAATGAAGAATAGACTGTTAACATTTCTTTCATTTTGGCATAATACATATTAGCTTACTTTTAACTATCAGTCACTCTTACGGTCACATGAGGATGTAGATAGATATAAATGATAATCAATAATCATAAGTTCTAAATAGATTATTATTAAATTTCCTTTTGACTGGAATTTACATAAATCTGGTCAGTCTACTTAAATCTATATGTAGAAACAGATCTGCACTCAGTGTGCTAATAGAGTAGCTGCCTGCTTCTGTGTGTGCTTCAAGAGGTTTTGAAAAATGGCAATATGGTAGGTTTCCCCGCCCCACGCTGTCCAGCCTTGCACCTGAGGTTTCTGCCACTATCGTTTCGCCTCTAGACTGATTTATGCTTAGAGAAGGTCTCAGAAAAAGTGAAATTTGCTAAGTAGACTCAGTACTTTGAAACCTTTGCAGAATTCTGTGAGCCAGATGAACTGGTCAGCCATTAGCTATCTGTCTGTAATTGCTTCTGAGGTGGTAGCAGGGAGATGAGGCTAGCTCTGGCAGTCATAGATTAGTAGTGGGGAGTGAGCCCCTAAGGAAAAGGTGAATAGAAGTGTTGCAGACAAAACTTGATACATTTTATGCTTTTGTTCAAAATTAATCTTTATTAGATGACTATATATATGCTGTTCTAAATCCTTAATACAGATTGCTTGCCTGAATAGCATGATGGTGCTTATAGAAAAACCAAAATTAAAAAGGTTGACATGTTCAACCAATGATCACTTAAAGCATTTTAAACTGCTAACTCCTGATTTAATTTATTATTATATGAGAAATTGCCATTATATATGTTTTTCATTCTCAACTTTGTCTTCCTAGTTAGTGAAAATACCTGTCCACTTTTTCTGAATAGTGAAATGTATAAAAGTCAACATTTTCATTCAATAATTAATTTTCAAATCACAGGCAAGATAAGATCGAATTGAGACTGGAAGAAAATGTAGAGTCAATTTACATAACAAAAATGTGGGCATGAATAAATACATGACAGTGAAAGCTGTCAGACACAAGCAAAGGAAATACTAACATTTGATCAAACCACATTACATAGGGGTAGTCATAGATTAATACCTTTAAACCTTACTATTATAATATATCATTTCCTAGTATATTGTAACTTTGCTAAAATATGGCTAATTTATGATAATTAAAAACAATCTATGTGTGTATTAGAACTGCTGGGGGGAATGCAAATTGATAGAAATAAGAGGGCTGTCCAGAAAGTACCCAACCATATAGTATGAAAAATAGAGGCATTGATGGCTGGATTTTTTTCCCAACAGCCTTCATATATCCACAAATCAGAGTAAACACTGAGAAATGACTGACTGCAGAACTTACGTTGTATAATTCTATAAGCTTGGTTACCAAGCACCTCATTAGATACAAAAGTTTAGTGGTCTGCCGTTTTCCCAGATGGGATGCCCAAGATCCCCAGAGGATGTGTGAAACCGCAGATAATGCCAAACCCTATATGTACTATGATTTTATCTATACATATGCACTTACGATGAAGTTTGATTTCTAAATTAGGTGCAGTAAGAGATTAGCAACTAATAATAAAATAGAGCAATGATAATAATATGTCATAATCAAAGTTACATGAATGTGTTCTTGCTCTCAAATATCTTATTGTAGTGTTTTCAGCCTTCTTTTGGTGATGTGAGATGATTCAATGTCTACATAATGAGGCGAAGTGCGGCGAAAGCCGTGGGAGTTGTGATGTTGCATTAAATGTTACTGTAAGGGTTACTTGAACACAAGTATCACTGTGATATCACAACAGTTACTCTGATAACTGAGGCAGCTTCGTAGATGACTCATGCACAGGTAGTGTACACAATGTGGATGTGCTGACAGAAGGCTGATTCATGACTCAGGTAGGATGGATCAGGACACTGTAAGAATTCATCGTGCTAATCTGACTGGCATTCAATTTAAAATTTACTGAATTTTTCTAGAATTTTTCATTTAATATTGGATGATGGTTGACTGTGGGTAACTGAAACCAACAAAGGTAAAACCATAGATGAGGGGGAACTACTGTATTGTCTCAAAATATGGTCATGATGTGTGAACAGTTAGGAATTGTATGTCAAACCATTATTTCTTATACATGCTTTGTCATCTTGGAAGCCTAATCATCAGAATCCTTGAAATAGTTTTTCTTCTTTAAACTATGGATTTATGTGTCTCACTTCAGACTATAAAAATAAGTATTTTGCACAAGCTACTTAATTATCAACATTAACTTGTGGAAACATAACCTGAAACTCTCTTCTACCCTGCAGTTAAAACCATGTCAGTTCAGTGCTCAAAAAACTTTAACTGACTCCATAATGTTTGTCCAGAGGAAACTCCAACCTTTTAACAAGAATTTAGGACACTATGTAAGCTCACACAATAGCTGCTATTCTAAACTGCTGAAGGGACCCAAAACTATTCATTATGGCACTCAAGAGCTGTGCTCATCCATGCCTCTGTGTCATTGTTTAGGTTAATCGTTCAGCCTTGAACTGTTCTCTCCCCTTCTTGACTGGACAAACTAGACTTTCAAGCCCAATCTAAATGCCTACCCCTCTGCAGAGCCTTTTCCAAATCTTTCCTTTCCACTTTATGCATGCTTATATGTAGCAGATATTATGGTTCTCATAATTATTTGCTATTTTTCTACCTATTTCCTGCAACTGGTTTAGTGTAGACTTTCAATCAATGTTCTACTTACCTCTTTTGAATTATATGGTCATAAAAAATATTATTCTCTCACTCTTTCCCCAATAAAAGTAGTTTTAAGAGGTTGAGACTGCCATAGTTAAAAGGACTGAAAGCAGAATCCAGAAATGCGACTGCATTGTCTTCAGCTAGAGGCAGTTTGAGGGTATAATCTTTTATGGTCACCAGTGACTTCATATTTGTAACTCTTCAATTGTCGTTGCATAGTACTTGTAGAAAGCAGTCCAGAGGTGCATAGTAAATCCCATCTCGGCTGTCAGACAGTTCCACAAACAAGTAAAACTTCTAGCATAAATTTATGACTCTTAAAAATACCAGAGTGGCTCAGGGACTTAAGTTCCTAAAAAATAATGCAAAAGCTACATTTTTAGTAACATCTGCTGGACAGCATAAAAGATGAACTTAGTCATATTTGCTAACTTCTGTGATGAATAATGCATTGTCAAAGCAGAGGTGATTGCCTGGGAATTAAAATAATGCTGGTGTACAATAAACATAGCTTATTTTAAAAGATTTCAATAGTTGCTAAAGTCACAGAAATTTTTTTTTTATGTTTTATTTTATATTTTGCATCCTCGATTGAGTCAGAGTGACAGGAGGTAGAAATATAAATTTAAATAACTATACTATCACTAAGCCACATGGAAATGTCCAATTCTCATTTTTAGGTGGCACATTTTCTCACATAGTTGAAAAGTAATTATTGCCATAAACAATAGAGAAGGATCATGTAGCAGATTGAGATTTGGACATAGGCAGAGTTGACAGACAGCACTAGCAAATTCTTCGTTCCCCAAAACATTTCTGCCATCTCTATAGGCTAGTATCTGCCTAATTCCTTTATTTGCTGTCTTCATTTAAAAGCATACTACTAGAAAAATAGTTTACGAAACGAATCCACACTAAAATATTAGTAACATATATGGTCTCTTTCCCTCATGAAATCAGGCACCTTTAAGTACTGCGTACCTGAGAATGGAGAACAGAGATACAATTCTCAGTAAGATACTGGGCCATACTTAACGTATTTTTTTTCTGTAGGAGACAAACAAGGGGTCCTCCAAATGTCATTATTATCCTCTCCCCTGAAATGTTCTGAGCTGATTTCATTTTAGATGTCACATAGATAAATCAATGTATGAGGAATGTAGACAACTTCCAAGCCACCAAGCATTACAATAGAAATGTTTCAACTCACCCTGGCTTTGTCCAACTCTTCTTTTCAGAGCTAGGAGACTGCTAAAAATTCACATGTATTGGTTTCTTTTCTTAAACCCACAGAGGGTAAACATTAGATGCAGAGCAGTCAAAACCTTTTCCCTTCATAATAATGCTGAATTAAATCTAAACTCTATTAGAGTAGTCCCCATGTCTATTTCAGCCTAACCCCCATACTGAACGTAGTTCTTAATACGCAGATGCAGAAGGTACTCAGGAAACACGTATGGATAGATGGGTGGATGGAAAATAGGAAAAAGTTTGTCAATATGTTTTTCTATTCTGGATAGATAATCACTAAGGATACCATCCATCTACCCTCTTGTCTTTTGACACCTTTGTACAACAGAAATGTTGGGAACTGAAAGCTAAATACAGATTTTAAAACCTTAAACAAAACAGTCCCTAAAACCACACCACCCAAGCCAAAGTTGTAGGCATGAAAGTGTGGCAAATGGATTAAATCAGAAATATCTCTAGTCAGAGATTTTAGTCAGAGATTTTGATATTTACGAGTACTTAATTGCGGTAACTCAGTGAGAATAGTGTCAGCACAGTGCCATGTATATGACACAGTTTCGAAGACAAATGCCGAACTGAGTGCTTGGGCAGATTCTGGGAGGGCCGAAGCTCTAGAACAATGTAATGGAGAACGAGCAACCATTTATGGAAGCACATTAAGCACAGTCCTCCTGCTCACGTTGGGTCATAGACTATTCTGAAAAGTGACCACCTCCTCTTGGTTTCCCAAAGGGGTAGAGGGCATATAAGACAGTAAAAGCATAGAAAAGGAGCAGTTGTTGACTTTCTAGTATAGCAGTAATAGGTATTGTTGTTTAAATATAAATAAGGAATGGGAACTTCTAAACAGAATCTCTAACGACATGTAGACATCAAGGTTAAATTACTTAAATGTGTGTGTGTGTCTGTATGTGTGTGTGTGTCTTTGTGTGTGTGTCTGTATGTGTTCATGTGTGTCTGTATGTGTGTGTGTGTGTGCGCGCGCGTGTCCGTATGTGTGTGTGTGTGTGCCTGTGTCTGTGTGTGTATGTCTGTATGTGTTCATGTGTGTGTGTGTGTGTGTGTGTGTGTGTGTGTGATTGGGCGTGCTATCACTTGCTACCTACTGGGTGGGCCTTGTCATGATTCTCTGTCAAGAACCATAAACAAAATTCAAAATTTATAGTAAGATTCCTTTCTATGTTGTATCTGGGAGTAGGTCCTGGGGTAGTAAATTAAAACTGCAACTATAAGAAGATGAAAAATATATAATCCAATATAAAGGGAGCATCAGGAGTATTAAAATGCCTACTATTAGTAAGTTTTTTTCCCAGTTACAGATAGCACTTTGGCCATAATGAATAAAACTATTGATTTTATTGGCCCCCAAACACAATTGAAGAAGTTATGGATTAAATGGTAGATCATCCTGTGCTTCAGATAGTTTTAGTTAACAGGCCATTTTATGGGCCCATTTTAAGGATTTTACCACATCTAAAGAAGTATATTAACATTAGCTACTTTCTCATAAAAACTTTGTACTCAAAAAAGTTTTCACTGCTTCTCATTTTATTTGACAGTCCTTTCTAATTTCCACTGGTATAAATCAATTTAGATTTATTAGCTTTGTACAAAAGAACTCCAGTAGGTTTTTAATAATAATTATCATTATCACTGATTAAAGTTATATTGTTCAGGCCAGATGGAGTCCTTTTCCTGTCAGCTAGAATGAGCTTGCATTATGTGGATATAATGTGTTTAGCTCTAAATAAACAGATGGCAGAGTGACAGGATATTATACGCTGGCGACGTCAGCAGCAGTGCTTCATAAACAGAATTGCCTTAAGTAAACTCTGTTGTGGCAGGGATCCGGCCACTTTTAAGAAGGTGACTGCAATTGAGCCTAAGTGCTGTTATTGACTGGGAAATAATATCGTTCACTTGCAGTAGGATAGACTGTTAGGATGGTCTGAGGTTCAGCCTGAGAATGTACGAGGTCAGACAATTAATTTCGTGAACTATCCTTAAAAAAAGTACCACATACCTCATTGCTGACTGTCACTACGGTCATCTTCAAAGTACTTACTCCCCTTGGGAAGCTATGTGATGACACAGTGCCTTGTCCATCCTTCAGAACAATTTTGGAACTCTTTTTCTTATGACACCTTACTGAGCTGTTTATACATTGCCGACACCATAAGTGCACAGTGGCAATATCATGAACTTAATTGTCAAATTTTGGGTACAAGGACCGCTTTGATGGCCATTCCAGAAAGAGTTCCAAAATTGCTTTTAAGGGTGGACTAGGTGCTGGCTTTGGTGCACAGCTTCCCAAGGGGAGTACTTCAAACGTGATGGTAGTGATATTCCCCAATGAGGTATGTAGCACTATTTCTAGAATGAGTTTGTGAAATGGTCAGACTACATGTATCTACTGAAACTGTTCATTACCTGTGAAAACATTTAACTTAGTAGATTAATTCAGTTTATCTCATGAGGATAAACAGATCAGGAAAAAAAAAGAAAGAAAAAAGCTGCTCAGGTGTAAGAATGTCCAAGTTGACAAGTTAAAAATTGTGGATCAAGGAAAAATGTAAACATTTGGTAGAACAGTAGTCCATAATTGTTGCAACATAGTTAACTATGTGACACAAACATCTTGAATAGGCATATACCCATTTGCAATTAATAGAAAATTAACATAGAGGTTTAATAAGAAGAATGCTATAAAAAAGTTTTCATCTTTAATAGGTTATCATGTTTACTTTTTATTCTAAAAATGAGCCCATTCCATACCCTTGGATCCATAAAACTTTAGAATGAACCTATGAAATTCAGAATCAAACTTTAAAGAAAGTCGGTATGCGTGATTCCTTTAGCTAATGTTTTTGTTGTTGTTGTTGTTGTTGTTGTTGTTGTTCAGTCTTAGGGGAATTTCCTGCGACACAACTGTATTTATCAGGCAAATACCCATAGTGGCATAGTCTTTAAGAGAAATATGCCACTGCAGAGATAAAGGCTGATATTTGGAAATGAAGGTATTAATAGTACCCAAAAAATTTTAGAAGAGGATATCAACCAATTGAAATTAAGCTTTATAAAAATTTAGCTGTTTTAAATCCTTGAATATTTTTATATAAAGATGTTGGTTTGCACGTTGGCCTCGTGCCCTGATGGCAGTGGAGACCAAAGAAAGAGGCAGACAACTCCAGACTGGTAGGTGGCAGGTTTAATAAGCAAGGGAACTCACGATTGTATGCAAAACTTGTCTTAGGCAGCTGCAGAATGAGTAGATTTCCACCCAAACCCTGCCAGAACCTTCAAAGTTTTTATAGAGGCCTTAGCTGGGTTTAGTCTTGTATTCAGTCCAGATGATCTCGACAACACCTTGCTCCCTCAAAGGTGAGCTATTGGGCCAGCTGCTAGAATGGGACGAGTAGGCACAGTGAACGTTCCAAGAACAGGGGATGGGTGAGGGTCTTCCAATTGCCCGGATCTTGGTCAAGGTTCAACTGGTGGTCACGTCCTCTCATGACTTCCTACAACACAAGATAACTTAAATTATGTATGCAACCTTTTACTTGGATGGTTTCTCATGTATTTGTAAGAATATATTCTTCTTTTCATAGACTTTGACTTCTTAACTATTGATTTAGTCCTTAATATCTGTTGATATCGGTAAGCCATGAACTTGAGAAATTAGATCAAATAGAATGGATCATAGGAATAAAGCTTTTCAGTAGTCCAAGTGAAACTTATTTCATGTAAATATTTACTTCTTATTGTCTGGTAAAACTCATATGCCATTGGTTTTCCTTTCTTATCAAATGATAAGAGGAGACTATATTTGGCATTCAGGTTTTGTTTGTTACCCAGGCATTTTATGAGCCATGTTCAACTCTAATATGACATACAAATTCTCATAAAGGAGCAGGAATATTTTATTTGAGGAGTTACTCATAGTCAGAGAGTGAAAGATTATAATGTGCATGTGTTCTTTTCTCTTCTGCAGGTGCACGTTGCCATAAGTCCTGCACTGGCCGATGCTGGGGACCCACGGAAAATCATTGCCAGACATGTAAGTGTTCAACAGTTAGGAAAAAGAGGCTTAAAACAGTAAAATAATTTTAATAATTGCTGATTTTCAGACTTCGGGTGATCAGAAACTTGAATATGAATTTTTGCCTCCTTGTGGCAGATTTGCTTCTGTCCATGTAAATTGCCCCATTTCATTTTGTTCAAATAAAACATATCATGTAAGTTCTACTTATATTTCTTTGTGGTTTCTAGGTTAATGATATTAATAACAAGGATGTGGTGACATTAACAATGATTTCAGACTCTGTACATCAGAAGGAGTAGGAAATCCAATGTACACAAAATAATAAATCAATTTCAGGTTAACAGAATATCTGAGTACTTTCTCCAAATATTAATAGTTATATCACCATTCATTCACTAGAAAAAGAAAAAGAAAAAGCATCGTATAGCCATTCTAGTTTAGGCACAGAGCTATAAGCTATGTGAATTATGGATGTAAAGTCACTATCAAATAACAATGTAATCTTGCTTTTAATGTATGTGTTTCTTGTACTAATCATTAAAGTAAGTATGAGCTATCATCATTGCTAAGACATTTAAAAACCAAGTATACTGAATAAAAATTAAACAATATCTATTTTTTTCAGTATTCTTAAATTAATAGTACCTAAATTAGCAATGAACTTTCACTAATCTTAGGAAATTGATAAAATATATAAATTCACTACAATATTTATAAACAATGTTTTAATAGCATTCTACAAGGCATAGGAGAGCCTCCCTCTACCCTCCGCAAACAAAGAATAATTATTCAGCACAAAATGTTAATAGTGTTGAAGGTTAAGAGATCCTGTAATAAAAGTAGATATTGCCTCAGGCTAGGCCATATTCTCGTCCCAGAGAATTTGGACTTGGGATCTGCAGAATGCTGGTAATGCTACTTTAGAAATTTGAGGAGAGATTAAACCTAGTAGAGGCTTCCATTTTGAACCACATGTGTTAATGAGAAGCAGAAATAGCTAGTCCTCAATGATATAGAAGGATAAATCAGCCATACAGAGGCTGAGGAGAAACAGAGAAAGAGAAAGAGTAACAGTTTTTTTAATAATATTTGCATCCTAGTTCTTTACTCTTCATGAGGTCCACCTGCATTCCTATTCTCAGGTGCCTTAAAAACACAATGCTCTTCTAATACATTTATATAAATTTTATGTTATTTGCCACCAAGTGGGGATGAGAGGGAGTCTTGACTAAAAATATTATCTAGCCATAGCTCATAAATCAAATCATTAGCCAAGAAGTGATTTAATTCACCTAAGTTTTCAGCATACAAATTAATTTTACTCTCATAACCTAAAATAGGCTTATTGGTTACTGCTCCTACTCCACCAACTGTATCAAATTTATTTTCAGAGGAGTTCCCTGGGGGTGTAGTGGCTAGGCTTCAGTGCTGTCAACATTAAAAAATAATTTATTTTTAACACATTTAAATGTATTTGACATGTGCCAGTCCAAATTTTAGAATAGTATTCATTTACATAGATCTTCATAGATTATAACATTTTCATTTTAAAATTTATTTTCATGATATTCCTGTGAGTTAAAGAGTTCAGTAATCATTAACCTCATTTTAA
This sequence comes from Lyroderma lyra, assembly GCA_004026885.1. Classification (NCBI taxonomy): domain Eukaryota; kingdom Metazoa; phylum Chordata; class Mammalia; order Chiroptera; family Megadermatidae; genus Lyroderma; species Lyroderma lyra. The sequence continues at coordinate 116,100 of PVJL010002938.1, forward strand.
AATTGGGGAACTGTAAGCTGGACGTTCAACCTAAGTGTCCCAAATTTAAAGATAACATTGTTTTCTACATAGCATATTTTATAGCATGGCTTAGTGGGCAAAGGCATTCGATTTGAAATCAGACAAACCCCAGTGGTTTCCACTTTCCATTATGAGAAAGTGACTCAATCTTCCAAACCTCAGTTACTGGATCTGTAAAAATGGAGATTATTACACTTACCTCAGCGTGTTGGCCTTTTGGAATTGAAATCAGTACAATAATGTACTTGAAATGCTTAAATATTTTTGGCATATATTAAGGACCTAATAAAGAATGGCTAATATAATAATAAACTTAAGGACATACTATTAGAAACTTTAATTCATGTTAAATCTAAATGAATGGATGTGGAAGCAAAACTCCTGTCGGTCATTTCCACCTTGTGAAAGCTTCTGACTTGGATGGGTGGGGGATAGAACAGCAAAGGCCCTGCAGTGAAGTTTGAAGTGAAGGTTGGTTGCTCTTGACCTTCACTCTCATTCCCTCTCTCCTTGTCTGAGCTACTTGAAAGGTAAATTACATATTCATATTTAAAGAGCGCAACCTCCTGAGGCACAATGTATTTGGAACTACTCAAAGGTGTGTATGTACTGTAAGACTCAAATTTTAGAAATACGTTTATATTTTTTTTGAGTATGTGACCTCATGAGAGATTCCATGGACATATTAGACCTGAAGAGATACCATAGAAAGGTAACATACATGATCAAAAAATATTTTGAATGTCAAGTGTTCCAGGCTTCCTTTAGATTTCCTATGGTCCTTTTGTTAGTTAAAATAAACTGCTTACTTTACGCTCACTTGAGAGGTGTTTATCACTGAACCCTGACTGAACTTTTTAAAAATCAGAAAGCATCAATGGTGCAAATTTTGGAAAATAGTTTGCTTTTGTTGATGGACCTTACAAAAGTACATTTTAGGATCTGACAGCCACAGTCTTATATTATTTACAAATGATTTCTTTCCTTGTAACTAAAATAAATTGATCTTAGTGAGGACTTTTATAGAGGAATTTAACTTTGTTATTTGTCACATATTTACTTATTTTTTATGGATAATTAGTCTTTGAGACTTTTATTCATTAGGAAAGAAAAGTAAAGGTACTTAAAAGCCGCACACCTAAGCTAAGGAAACACACACTAAGAATATATTTCATCCATGACATCATTCAATGCTGAGATCTTCCCACAGATGTAGCCTCCTAATACAGCACATGTGCCAGGAATTATCTTCAGTATCACTAAATGGTGACAAGTGGGAAAAAGAGAAATGATTCAGGTTTTGGGAGAATGAGCCCATGATAATGAATGACTTGTAAGGATGATCAGAGAGAGAAGATATTTGAATAAAAGTATGAGAAAACAAAAATTCTGTAACAATTGTAAGCTTGAGGGTAGGTCTGCAAGAGGCAAATGTTTTAAAAGGGAGAGAAATGAGGATGAGTTTTTTAATTTCATTTTTTAATAGATTTAATGAAGTGGGAGGAGAATATAAATAAATTCACAGCTTATTATGGACAACAGCTTATGAATACCTCAGAAATCTTAGTAAAACTTGGCAAATTTTTAGTTAAATTTAGTAACATCTTGTAACTTATTTTGTGTACTGGTTTGGGTGCTATATTTCACTTTGATTGCATGTTTAATCATTTGTGTGCCATTGTTCTATAACTTTTAGTAATGTGTAGACTATAAATTGCAGAACCAGCAACAATTTTTTAAATGTTTTATTTCTAAAATGTAAAGTATTTTCCTAAACAAATTCCTAAAGGAAAAAAACTTAGACAACCTAAAGAATTTTATAGATATTTAAGTAAATTGTGCTTGTAGAATCTAGTGGTGTTCCATTCTTACTGTTTTACTTATGATTATGATTTTCTACATTAACCTAAATTCATTCTCCTTAAATTCTTGTCATGTTACAGCATTGTGACCCTATGAACCAATAGGATCATTTTCTATGCAGTTGCAATAGGTCAATGTAGAACACATGAAGGGATGCTGTAGATTGCATTACATGTGAAGCAGTGACTTAAACTTGGAAGTACTTTTAAACTCAGTTAAATCATGGCCCTGTTGCTCCACAACACAGCTTAAGTAAATTGATTTGGTGGATTAATGTAGTCGTGTCAGGGGAGACAAATTTATCTGCTATGTAAAGTCTGGAGCTTATAGAATATTATTTGTCAGGCTTAGTGGTAAGAATGACAACTCTCTCTAGTTCATAAGAACTGAATCCTAAGGTCTGAGCTCCATAGGTTTAGGTGTGAGAGAGACTAAGGTTTAAGAAATAAATGATAATGATTAAGAAACCAAAATTATCTGTGTTCCCATAAGCTAAGGGAAACACACTTATCTTACTTAAAATAGATACTGCATGTCCTTTTTTTTACCTTTGAGCACAATGCCAAGCCAGCTGTCTTCTGCCTCCTATTACTAGGCAGGGCGAATATTCCATTTTACACACTTCTTTTGTCCTCCTAGACCTGGTGTCATCTCAGTGAGACATTTCGTTTTTATGGGGCGGAGAATATATCAAAATATTAAAGTTTGATACCCCTAATCTTTGCATTTATTATGTATTGAAGTAGTTATAATTGTCTTCAACCACTGGTTATAGAACTAAATTTTTCTTGGATGATTACCACTCAATATACTCTTCAGCTTTCTACATTGCTTTACATATGACATTTCTTGCTTAGAAAGTAATTGAAAAATGTAAATGCACTTGACAGGTTAAAAAACTTGTCTACTAAACTGAAATATCACAGCACAAAAATTAATGAGGAAATGCATGTTTCCACTGCTGGAGTGAACAAATACATATTCTGACCATTGAAATGTCATTACATTGATTAAAGCTAAAGCTTTATTTTAACCAAAGAAGAACTTCTGGGCAAATTCACCCCTTACTTCTACAGACTTCTTCCTATTAATAGCTAGATTATCTCAATATTTTTAATTTAAAAATAGAATAGCATTGTAATTAATAAAAGCACTGTATTTTTTCTCTTACAGATCATTGTGAATGGAGGGTCTGACTATAGTGGCAAAGTAAAAATGTACTCATATTAGAAACAAATGTTACTTTTGTTTCTATACAGATATAGAACATGCTAGGAAAAATTAGGAATTATTTAGCATTTTCCTCAGTAATTTATTATACTTATGCATAAAGAAAATTAGTTTCCATAGTGGCAATATATTAAAACTTTCTGTTTAATAATAATGAAAAAACAACAAAACAAAAAAACCTTGGTCTGGCTATGGATTCTTTTCACTTCTGGGGCAAACATTAGAAATATAGTGTATGTATTTTATTTGTTCCAAAATATATATGTAGCTTCTTTGAAGAGAGTAATAAACTGTAGCTAGATAATTATGTATTTTGATTCCTCAAAATTTCAGCAAGAAAATGTAGCAACTCAAAACCAAATTTTACTTTCCTCCATGAAATTTCCGAGTTTCCTGTAGATTGCAAAACCAAGATGACAAAGTGGAAAAAGAGTAAACTAATTATATTCACTTGCATGCATACACATACAATTAGTCTAAAGTGTAATTGTATTTACAATCTTTGTGGAACAAATGTTTAAGAAGAAGGTGCCGGTCTGATAACTATCCAATTAGAGCTGAGGAAAGGCAAGTGGGGGCTAATGGGGAAAGGCCGAAGAGCTGAGCCAGCAGTCTCAATCAATCAGGAAAACAGCCAGCCTTTCTTAAAAGCCCGCATCTTAATTAAAATCCTTGTATTTTACTAATAACTTTGCTTGTCCATAAGTCTTCTCATTGATTTCAGTTATTTCCTAGTTTCCTTTTTTTTTTTTTTATAATTTGTAGTTTCCGGAGATACTGTAAAATTAAAGGAAGTGTGATAAACTAGTTATTTGCATACATTTCTAAAAGCATGCCCTTCTGAAACATCTCCAAAAGTGCCCCGATCATTTGCTTATAGAAAAATGAGGAAAAACTCTCCACTAATATGATGTTCATTTTGCGATAAGTTGATGGATGATATTTGTTGTAACTTGATGCCCTTTCTTAGAAATGTAAAGACCAGGATGTTTTCTATTTTACTACAAAAGATACAGTTATTTGAAATGCTCTATAAAATGTAGTTTAATGTGATTCAGGATATATTGCTTAATGCCATGCTAAAGGTTCAAGGGGTATAAAGAAAGTATATAAAGTTGTACCTGTTCTCTAGAAAGGCTCTCAGTACAATAACGATGAGGAGTATTTGAAAAGGTCACAGAGAATACTGAACTGGGGGCATCAGGAGCCTGGAGCTGAAATCCTAACTCTAAACTAACTCAGTTTCAAGGACCTCAGTTTCCTCAAGTTTCCTCATCTATACAATAAAAAGGTGGAAAAAGATGGTTTCTGTTTATGCTTCCTTGCAGGGTTAGGATATCTGCATGTGTGTAGCTGCGTGTGTACGCAGTGTTAGCTATAGATGATGGGGAATAGACATGGGTACGGATAGCGTGGGAGGATTTTTCTGTGTTAGTTTCTGCCTATTGATAATGATGCTCTCCACTAGGAATGCCTGAGGCATTCGCCTGGGCTCGCACTACTTGTGCTGAGCCCATACAGATATTTTTGGGACCAGAGCCAATATTGTGGCTGACCCACCCTTTGTGGTTCTCATGATTGCAAAACACCCATCAGAAACAAGTCAGGGAACTTTGATAAAACAGTTTATTATTCACAGGTCCTGGAGGTTACAGAGTAGGCCCGACGGCCACACAACTACGCCGGTGGGGGGGGGGGGCATGGAGAGGAGGAGAGAGGGGGAGGGAGATTGAACATGGACATGGAGCTTTTCTCTTTTTGGAGTGCATGGTGGGGTTCCTAGAGTTTCACAGGTTCACACTTCATTGGCAAATTTAAAAGATAAGAGAAGGAATTAGTTTGCTGGAATTAAAAAGTGGGGTCTTTTAAATGGTCAGTTACCTAGTTTGCTCAGGGCTTTCTGAAAGGGAACGTCATATGGCTTCTTCTGTAGGTGTTTTGCTAATAGGGTGTCACATAGCCGACAGTACAACGTTTATTTGCGATAGATGTCTTTGAAATGAGTGCTGTGGCTAGCAAACGCTTAATGTCAGGCACTTACAGTACAGGAACACGAACTGTGGGGTTTGGTGCAGGTAGGTAATCTAATCGGTGAGAGCAGAGAATGAGTGCAACATATTTGAAAGACCATTTTTAGAGGACATTGAAAAGAATAGTAAAAAATGTCTGGTTTGTTACCATTAGAAAAATTTTGTTATTCTGATAGTGATAACAATTTACTCTGTATGATTTATATCTTCACAGCAAGAGTTGACTGCCATTAGAATAACTATCTTTTTTAAAAAGCATAAAATAACTGAAAGTACTGGAAAAATATAGGTAAGAATTATAGGATTATGAAGGTCTTTTTAAACATGTAAAAGGTAGAAATTCAAAAAAGAAGAAAAATATCATTTTAGCTATATTATAATGTAGTATATTATTTTTAAAACAAAATAGTTTAATAAAACTTAAAGGAATTAAAAATTTGCACAACATAAATTGACACTGGTTGCTACACTAATAAGAATATTTTTTAAATTTTGCATATCTATCATACTTATACTTCTTTAAAAAATGTATATTGCTTATATAATTTTAGAATTTCAAAAAAGAACAATAAAAAATTACGCTTTCTTTATTAAAAGTTTTTTTGTAATATTTGACATCAAATATTACAAATTTTGTCCACCTATCAGACAGATAATTTCTTTTAATAATATGTTAATAATGCATAAAATATTTATTTAATGCTAGCTATATTAATGTTTTTTATAAATATTTTTTGAAGGGAATGTCAAATATTTTTCATAACTGTCCCATGGTTTAATACACTGCTATGTAGGAGAAATTCAGACTTAACTACTACACATTTCCAGTTATGATGGTGGGAATAAAAGCACAGTCCCTGGGAATCGTCAATCTCAGCGACACAAACCTAGAGGGAATACATTGTGGCAGGCACTGTCATGCAATGATTTCACATAGCCTCTGGGATCCTGAAACTTCAGAAAAAGGAAATTTCATTTCTGATGGCTCTACCATTCTAAATGCATCAGAAGGCCAATTTGCTGCACATATGTACAAGAAACCCTAAGACTAGTTTCTATATTTTTCTGTTTTTATCTTTGCCCACATGGAGTTGAGCTGTGCTTTCAAACTACTGGTTACAACTCGTTGGTGAACTATAATCACTTTAATGAACCCTGACCAAGATTAAATTTTTGTTGAAATAGGATAAATTAGATAAAAGAGAGCAGATTAGAATAGTGGAGAAAAGATAGTATCAAAATGCTTTGCACATTACTAGGGTCAATATAATTCCTTTAAACTTTTAATCATATATATATATGTGTGTGTGTGTGTGTGTGTCTGTGTGTGGTGTGTGTGTGTGTGTGTGTGTGTGTGTGTGTGTGTACCAAGACATGATATAAAATGTACTGTATATGCTGATTTAAATAAAAAGTTTGAAAAACACTGCCAAGACACATCATTTAACTTTTGGGCAGACATGATTATGTTTTTCAACAAAATAATACCAAACATATGCTCTATGAGAAGAAAAATATTATTTTGAAAACATTCTTCCTTACTTGCATGAAGCATGTGTTTGTGGTGTAACTCTTTTAGGTGGTTCCACTTGAAATTCTTTATTATTACTGAGATTATAGACTTGAATGTTGGCCCAATCTGGGCCTCACTTTACTCCTTTGTAAAATCAATGAGTTATACTCAGTCAGATATATGAGTTAAACTCAGTCAGATATAAGTATCCATAAAATGCTAAAAATAAAATAATCTTATGTCTATGGCTTTTGCCATAAATTTGAAGAGTATTTCAGTAATATCTTAGTTTTCATTACTCATCACTCATAATTGTGTTGTTAGTTAAAATGACTCACAACAAATCATTTTTCAAGAGTTTAAAAAATAAAATGTATAGATCATTTTAAATATATTGATTGATTGATTGATATGCCAGTATTATTCTCTTTTCTTTTTATAATTAAATTTACTAGGGTGACATTGGTTAGTAAAATTATACAGGATTTCCAAGTATACAAATCCTGATATATCATCTCTATATTGCACTGTGTGTTCACCATCCAAAGTCACATCTTCTGTCACCATGTATTTGAACCCCTGTACCCTCTTCTACCACCACCCCTCTCCCCTGACCCTCTGATAACCACTAAACTCTTACGTGTCTATGAGTTTTTGTTTGTTTGTTTGTCTTGTTCACTTGTTGCTTTCAGTTTTATTTTTATTTATTTACTTTAATTTATTTATTAAATTTGTTGTGGTGACATCAGTTAGCAAGATTACATAGGTTTCAAGTGTTCAGTTCTGTAATACATTATCTGTGTGTTGCGTGAGTGAAATATAGTTCTCAGCTTTTTCTGTCTGACTTACTTCACTTAGCATGATAAGCTCAAGATTCATCCATGTTGTTGCAAATGGCAATATGTCGTCTTTCTTTATGACTGAGTGGTGTTCCATTGTCTATATGTACCACGTCTTCTCATCCAGTCATCTCTTAGGGTACTTTTGTTATAGCCATGTCTTGATCCCTGTGAATTATGCTGCAGTGACCATAGGGGTACATATATCTTTACTGATAAATGCTTTTAGTGTATTTAGAATAACTTCTGAAGCTATCTTCCTCCCACACCACACACTTAAATTTAGAGACCTATTGTTTGTGGCTCTTAATGTAAACATATTAATGAAGATAATTAAGTGCCTGGAAACTAATTTAAAACACTACTTTATTATGTGACCTAGGCTAAGCCAGTTAAGTATTTTTTAAATGATAATTTCTTTATCTGTTGCACTGGGATAACAATTTGCTCTGCTAAATGTATAGGTTATTTTATATTATAGATTTTTAAAAATTTTACATGATACTTACTCATGTATACTGACTTAAATGTAATAATGTATCCCCATCAATGAACACTTTCCTCCCAATCAATATTTCTTTCATAAAGTGATTACTATATGATAAGAAGTTTAGTACATATGTGTGTGTGTGTGTGTGTGTGTGTGTGTGTGTGTGTATGTGTGTTGTGTATATTTATTCACATAAACATATCAGTTCTGGGATTTTGTTTAATAAAGCAGGTATAGTATACTTCTATCACTTCCTTGTATTTCACTGCACATTATATTTTTAAAATCCATCCATTTCAGTCCATAGAGACCAGTTTCATTCTTTATTTAATGCTTCAGGTGTTCCCCAAGTTCTGGATGCACTATAACTTAGCCAATCTTTTGTCAGTGGACATTTAGGTTACATTGTATTAGTCTCAATTATAAGCAATGTACATTTTTATATACATAGTTGTCCATATGTGCAAATTCTTCTGTAGTCATGTTTCTAGAACTAGAAGTACTTGGTCACATGTGAATTTTCATACACAAATTCCATAAGGACAAATTACTCTTCAAAAATCATATGTGAGTTTTTTGACCCACACCTGCAGTTTGCCCAATTTTTTTACCCTCATAAAAATTAGTTATAATTTCTTTCATTAAGAATTATACACAAAACCATATCTCCTTGTTTTAATTCATAGTTCCTGGATTATAACTGAGGTCTACCATCTTTCTACATAACTATTAACCATTTTAAATATTTTTTCTTAATCTCTGGTCACATTCTTGCTCAGTTTTTCTGTAGTTTGCTATTTGAGACTCCCTTGCATACAATTGATAAGAATCCTTATATGTTATAAATATTTCAAATATATAAAATGTCTTCAGAGAGTGACAGTGTGAAATCCTAGTGTGCTGTGGAAATCATTAAGGTAGTTTCCAACTTATTGTGTCTTAGGATCTGCTTCTAAAGAACATTGGACTACATGGTGCCATTATGGCATTCATCTCTATCCCAGTTCTATATCATCTATTTAAATATATGCATAACAGTCTATATAGCTATGTATCATATATATATATATATATGTGTGTGTGTGTGTGTGTATATATATGTATGCATATTATTTGTTTATATTATTGTGTAAGTAAATGTTAAAAATATGTACAGTATCTTTGAAATAATGTGATGTTTCCTCATCAAATGTTGTTGGCATGCTTATTTGTATGTGACTATTCTCAGCACTCATTAGTTCTTTTAAAGTGCCGGGTACTGTGCTGGAATTTAAAGATAAAAGGTGACTACAAATGGCTTTGTGACTGCAATATGTTATATTCATGACCTATAGATCCACAGAAGTACCTATTTACAATACAGTGGGATAGGTGCTATTCTAAAAGTCTGTACGACGTGAAATGAGATCGCGAAGAAGGAAGTGGGAGGTGAATGCAGGGTAAGGGGTCAGCAGTTCTAGGTAAGAGATTTGGTGAAGAGTTAACAAAGGAGAGTTTTACTGAGTTGACCCTTGAAGAATATATAGACATCAGATAGGCAAAGAGAGGGTCTCTAGAACATGCCATATAAAGAACCAAAATTAGAAGGAGACAATTTAAGAGACAGACAATAGAATTTACAATAAGGCTTGTTAACAAACTGACTTGGCTATGAGGAAAATAAAAGGAGAACTTTGGGATGAATTCCAAGCTTTAAGTTAGAGGCGTTAAATCAATGAGAGATATAGTCACTGATACAGAGGCTATAGGAGGAGACTAGTAGGGTGGCTGGATAGAGGATGGAAATAAGTGAGTTTAGTTATGTCCTTCATCAGTCTTAGACATCCCAAATTCATCCACGTAGAACTGATGAAAAATCAACAGTTACTAGTGGGAAACACAGTTGAGAAATTTAGAGCTATCCTGAAGAAGGGCTGAAGGTAGATTTTTGAGATATATTTAAAAATTTGTGGTACACATACCTTGCAAAATGCTTGGCTCCCTGGAGGTTATGACAAGTGTGAGGTAAAGAGAATTTGTTTCAATTTTTTCTAAAAATGTGGAAGTCTTGAGTATTGACCATGAAGAAATACCCAGTAAAGAAAGAGATCAACTATAGAAGAGAGAATATAAATAATTTACATTGCAAAAACTTGAACTTGAACATTAGGGGACTGGGCAACCTAGAGCTCAGGAGTAACCTAAAACAGAAAAAAAGAATATTTCTTTATCTGAGACAGAAATAAAGTGAATGAGTGTGAATTTTGACTTCAAAAATTCTTTTATATCAGACAGGTGCCCAATAATTTAGCTGAAGATAACTAGCTTTCAGTTTTCTAATGCCATTAAATGTAGTATTTCTCCTTGCATTTCAGCATCATTTGTCATTTTAATTCCCAAACTGATTATAGGACTTGGCTCTGTTGTGATATTAAGAAACTGCAAATAGCCTGGAAAACCATGAAGAGGTCTTGATATCTCTTAGAGATGTGTAGACATTATTTTGGATTTCTCCATAAGAAAGTCAGTGTATTTTAATTTTAGTTTCCTCATCAATAAAAAGTGAACTTTAGAATAGATAGTATTCATTAGCTCAATAAATGTTTATTCATTGCTGATCTGATATGTGGCTCTGTATTTTCCATATTAATCATTTTCACCATAAAATTGGCACCTTTTAAAAAAATTATCTATTTGAGAAGGAAACTCATTAAAATGTAAACTGAATAGGAAAAATGTTTTTTATTCCCATCTATTAATATTTTGGATAGGGAGCTAGAATAAGCAAAAGAGATAGGATGTTTTTGTTTTATTTCATCAAATCTGGATGTAGAGATATGTGGTCTACTATAATGTGAGGTGATTTGGAAAACTTGAATGTTGTTTTCCTTATTTCTTGGTTTGTGTCAGATCTATGATAGGACAATTCTACTTTTTAAATGATTGTATCTCTAGTATGTCATTTATTTGGGTACTGTAAAGTGTAGCCTTCAATTCTAATGTAAAGCTGTATTTTTAAAACACTATCATTTCCAGATGTAGATTCTTACATTTTCTTTTTTTTATTAAAACACACATACACACGCATGCGCGCGCAGCATGCGCGTGCACACACACATACACACACACACACACACACACCGTCTGGGAAAATCCAGCCATAAATGCTAAATGCCTCTATTTTTCATATTACATGGCTATATACTTTCCAAAATATGCAAAGAAAAGCCATACCCTCTTTTAAGAATATTTTTATGGTTAATGTAAGAGGGCAGTATATATTCTTTTTAGCTTTGTCTCACAAACATCAATGAAGTTATAGTATATATTTATAAGAGAATATTTCCTTGGTAGCTAAGAATGTGGTTTAAAATCAATTTTAAGATCTCTCAATGAATCATTGATGTGTCTTCAAAAAATAAGTTGAATAAAATTTCATTATATAAATGAACAAAGCAGCTGGTAATGAAGAAGAATATATTAGATAAGATTCCCTTTATGTTTTATACAACTAACAATATTATGTCCAAAGTCTGGGCATACTTTTATTAACTGACTCTGAAAGTCCATTTCAATAAGAGATTCGCAGGTATTGCTCCTGTTTTTCAGTTGAACTGTAGTAGTTACTGCCCTTAGGATTAAACCATTGTTACCTGTGGAGGTGTTTACCTCAGGGTAGACACCTAACCAATTCCTTTGGAGTGGCTATTACTAGACTAATTAAGAATTAGGAATAAAACCTAATTAATTACACTTTCTTTTGTGGTGTGAAAATGGGTATGATGGTGGTAGTTTGGAAGGCCCAAATATTTTTTCATAATGCTACTTTGCTAAGTCCAATTATTCAAAAAAATAAATAATACCTTCTGTGAGAGCATTTTCATTCCCTTATACCTTATGTTGCTGGTGAAAATAATTGATAAATCTTTATAGTGCAATATCCCTTCCTTGTTCAAATCAGGATATAGCCTCATATATCCTGAGACCTCACTTTGTGTTGCAACAGTTGTTTTAATTAGTCTTTGATCTAGTGCTGCATAGAAAGCAGCAATGTAAGACCCTTTTCTATCTCTGCTTTCCCATCTAAACAAATGCTTTACCCTTCCTTGATTTTTCTATCAACAGGAAGAAAAGATAGTATAAAAATAGAGGTTGTGAAATGTTGCTTTATAAAGACTACTGCTGAACAACATGAGCCTTCCAAGAAAAAAAAAGTAAATTTTGTGTCCCCTTCCTCAGACTTACTGGATCAGACTGTAGGAGGAGGACCATTCATCTTTATTTTAAATCATCCTATACACTTCTTAGAGCCTACCTGGCATGGGACACATGCATGTGTCCAGTTACTCTCCTTTGGATGATTAAATAGTGGTGTATGGTTTGGTATTAGTTTTATTAAACATGATTTTCTACACATTTCAGCATGCTTTAGAAGTAATGTATGTTCTTGGATGGACTATGAGTTTTTGTCTCATTTAAAACATATTTCATGATAGTAGCTTTCTAAAAGGATGCCATACAATACAGTTTAATCATTTTATTCACAATTTTGCCATTCATAGGAATAAATATTGGATCATAGGATACCTCTGGAGAGCATTGTATCAAGCCACCTGTCTATAATTAAGTGAAGCATCCAGAAGAGATTTTCCTCTAATACTGACAAATAAAGAATCAAAAAGCCAATTCAATAGCTCGTTAGTGTTTTTGATCACTCTAATGGTCAATAATGTCTTCTTCACATCTAACCCAAATCACCTCTGCTTTAACTTAAGCATTTTTCTCTTGCTCAAACTTCCAAGTGTGTAACTGAAAACAGCCTAAGGTTAAAATCATTCCATTGAAGTACAATCTACTTAATGGACACAGTGTGTGTCAAGGAGAGTTTACTCAAATTCAGTAAATAAATAATATAAGAAGCCTACAGATGTGAGTCATTGAATACTAATTGAAATAGAATAAAATTAAAATATATTTGCTTTAAAACGTACATAGCAATGGAATTGGGGACTGCCCTGGATATTTTTTTTCTATGTAGATGGTTTCTGGGTGGGAGAAGGAAGCAGTTTTCTATTGGTCTCTTACTTACCTGAAATATTTGCCTTCACAATCAACCAAGTCATATTTCTATTCCAACTATAGGTATTTTTCACCCAAATCTTTCTACCTGTTTGCACACCAATTTTGTTTGCTTTGTCTCCCAATTAGTGGTTGAAGGCTTAACAACACAAATAGGACATTAAAACAAGAGGTAAGCCAAAAATAGTCAGTCAATGAAATGACGTACGTGACCTGGATTTTTTTTCTAGTTTGCACAGGGTAGAACAATGGTTCTCAACTGTAAACTGCATATTGGATTTACCTGAGGAGATTATTTCAACTATCAAGTCTTAGAGCATTGAAGAGAATTTTGATTTAATAGGAATTAGATGATCCCCAATTCCTATTAGCTACTCTATACCCTGCTACTCAAAATGAGATCCGTGAACCAGTAGGCAGTGATGACCTGGGAACTTATTGGACAAACTTGGGCCCACTGATAACAACTAAATCAAAATCATCATTGAAAAGCATTCTCATATTAAAGTTTGAAAGCCCTCCTGTTAGATGGTATAATAGTAGAGTCTGGTCGAGAACCAGGGGTAGAGGAAGTGAAGAGAACCAAAGAACCAAAAGGTGCTGAGCTTGGGAAGACAGAGGATATGAGGAAGGAAATGAGGGAGAAGAAGAGAGGCAGAGTATACAAACATGGGAACAGGACACCTATAAAGATTCTGCCTAAATTTAGCCTGATTTATGTTTTATTGGGCAGAGATTTTTGTTGTCACTGTGCTTTGCCTCATTTACGAATACGGTTTATCCTCTTTGTAACTCACAGAAAGCAACAGTAAATATTTGATTAGTAAATTGCCAAAGTTCTTTAAATAAAATAAATTTGTTCTAAGGGAGAAACTTTAAGTGTGGTTGTCATTATATTTTAAAAAGTAATTCAGCCATTGTTTTTATTAATAAGGCACTGGTATCATATCTACTGAGAGATACTTTAATTTTTTGAGATCATAGATATTCTCTCCCAAGTATTCCCTTACTGTGGAATGTTTAATTTCTGAAACTTTGCCCATCTGATTCTCATTGATATTTTGAATGAATCCCCATTTCCAATTTCAAGTTTACTGACCCTAATATAATAAGCATTTGCACATCCCAGGTTTTACCTTTTATATTAAACAACTACAGTTAGTGATGTTCCACCAATGAATAAGCTAGTTAAAATCTGACCCAAATATTTTAGTGCACCCAGTGAAGCAATTTAGAAAAGATACTAAATACAGGAGAAAAATGCTAATTAAAAATATTCAAGCAAGGATGGAAATTAATATAACCAAAGCAATTAAAAGATAATGCTCCCATGGAGGCTAAGTGAGTTATCTCATTGATTTCAGGAAATATTTTTTGTTTTGTGTTTATAACATAATAAAATATGGGTACAGCTTGATGTGTTTAATTCATAGTAAGTAAGAAATGTTTATTAATCAATGCATGCCCTTAAATAGATTGTACACAGGGAATGTTTTCTTTCTGAAAACAAATTATATAATGCGAAGAAATGTTTCTTAATTATATCACATCACTTTTTAGAGATTAAATTTATAGTTTTGCCTATTTTGCTTACTTTATATTGTTATATGTCAAGCAAAACTTCCAAATATGTTTTATACTTACTGAACCTTCAGTTGCAATTAAGGCATGTGAAAACCATAAAGGCAAAAAGTGCTATTTTTATGTAAAATATATCTATTTTACTATTTTAATTTTTATTTAAAAATAATTTTAATTTGGGGGGGGGGGGTTCCCTGGTGGTGTAGTGGCTAGGCTTCAGCGCTCTCGATGCTGTGGCTTGGGTTCAATTCCCAGCCAGGGAACTACCCCCCCAAAAAATAATAATTTTAATTTTTTCATTATTGTTGACAAACAATATTATATTAGTTTTAGGTATACAACATAGTTCTTAGACATTAGTGTTGAATGTATCTTTTTTTATTTGTAATATCAATTATAGACTATTCTGGAAACAAATCCTATAATTCTCTTGTAATAATGTAAATCACACATTTTAAAAGTAATGACATAGAAGAATGTCTCTTTGTATGTTTCTGACATGGAATGGCATATCTAAGATAAAAGTGCTTTGAACAAAAATATGAGAGAGGGAGGGAGGGAAGGAAAGAGAGAAAGAGAGAGCGAGAGAGGTGAAGGGTCCAAGGGTCTCTCAGGAATCGGTGGTCTGGAAAGAATTCAGTATTAAATAGGGGTAGGCTTCCTGAGAAGCTGAGATTTGAACAGAGACTTAAGGAAGGTAAAAGATCAGGCCAAATTGATTTATTTTGTAAAATTGTATTCTGGAATACTTATAGAAGAAATTATTTATTTCAAAATTTAATGTTATCTAAACTGGAAGTACAAAATATGCCCTCACATATACAGACCTAAAAATATGCTTTTTTCTCAAACTCTTCTATAAGCTTTTGCTAAGAAGTGTCATAACTTTATTTTCACAAAATGTAAACAAGACAGGATGAATCCAAGTGCTTTATTAGTTTAAACACTACTTGTTGTTTTTATTGATGGTACTACTTAGAAAGGAATATAATCATGTCCAATGAAAGGGCATAATTCATATTTAAATATTATGAATTATTTTATGAATATAATTATTATGTTCAATTTAAAAAGATCCAAGTGAAAATATGGAATCATGAAATAATCAATGGCATAATTTAAGGTGTGTTTAAGTCTAATAATAGATATTAACAGTAATTCTAAGATATTTGCATTTTGATATGTTCTATTTCTTGGTATTTTAATATTTGTCTATATATAGTTTTTAGTGCCCTACCTCTTTAACTCTCTACATGTCTTCTCCTCTGATAAGAACATTAAGCATTAAGTATTAATAACAGATACTTTCAGTAAGTTGGTTACATAGGACTTACTCATTTACTTGGAGGGGATACTTCTATATGCCAGTCACATATAACTTGAATGAGAAAATACACTACAATAAATTATACTCATCATTTGTTAGGGGAGTAAACAGGGAAAGAATAAATAGGATGTACTATGATAAGTGTGATGATAATATGTAACAGTTGTTGAGAACCATTAATAGGGAGTATGCTAAGCACTTTATAACTGTATCTCTATTTAACTTCAACTCCATTAAATAGGAACTAATACTCACTCCACGGTAAAAATGGTAAAGTAAAATGTGGAGGGGTTAAATAACCGGCCCTATCATAAGGGCGGAGTTTGAAGTCAAGCCTAGGCTTTCAGACCTCATCAACTGCTGTATCAGCTTTACCTACTTGCTTATTCAGAAACCAGAGAGACAGACGAACTCAGCCTGGAGATGTGTCTGGAGAGGCCTCAGAGCAAAAGTGGCACTTGAGCTGGATCTTCTGGATGAGTATTTGCTAGACAGAGAAGACAGGAAGGGGTTTTAGCACGAAGGAATGTGTGGTGAAAAGGCAATGAGCATCACAGTTGTGTCTGGTGCAAGGAAAAGGAGTTGCAGGTGGTGTTTTGTGTGGCTGGATGTGAGAAATACAGTGGAAGTAGTGAAAGGTGTCAGTGAAGGTAGAGATGGTGGTCAGTCGATGAAGGACACCCGTTAGTAGAGGTATGGGGAGGCAGTGTTATACTGTGAAACAGCATTGATGTGTCTTATATTTTTAAGCCATTGCTTTTAGAGCAGTGTGGAGGCTTCACCGGGACCTGAGAACTTTACAGTGGTTCTCGACCTTCCTAATGCCACGACCCTTTAATACAGTTCCTCATGTGGTGGTGACCCCCAACCATGAAATGATTGGTAGCTGCTCTCTACACATGTGTGACTGGTCCGCATAAGTACAGTATGTGTTTTCCCATGGTCTTAGGTGACCCCTGTGAAAGGGTCGTTGCGACCCACAGGCTGAGAACCGCTGTATTTAGAAGGTCATGTGATAATTTAGAGGTTAAGTTTTTGAACAAAGTTGGGGTAAAGAGGAAGCACAGTAATTAAGCTTATTTATTTTTAGTCCTTGGTAATTTTTTAGGTATGAGAAGTGATGGTGAGGGGAAAGAAACATGGAAAACACATGCCAAGAGGTGAACGCACCGCAATGCAGTAAAGAGATGGTGTATTACAGAATCGCACACTTGAAACCTCTATACTTGTGTTACCCAGTGTCACCCAATGAGGTTAATGAATAAAGGCCAGTGGGAGTTTTCACGGTGTTCACTGTGAATGTGTCTCCTTCCTCCCTCGCTCCGTCTCTCCCTCCCTCCCTTCTCTCCTTCCTTCCTCTCTTCAAGGAGGTAGCTCTGTTCTTTACACAGCCTCCTCTTTTTGAGGAATCTGGGTAAAAATTGACTTAAATCTTAAGAATAGAAAGAGTTGTGCTACTCCTGATGAATTATCGATATCGATTGATTTGATGTGAATCATGTAAGATAAAATGTGAATCATATAAAGGTTTGTTGCCCTTTTTGCACTGACTACTAAAGACCTTAGACTTATTCCTGGGGGAGTCATCTGCCGTAGGACCTCACTGTGCCTCTGTGAATTGACTAGACTGCTCGTTCCATCGTTTACAAACTGCTGAAAGGACTCAGTTACTTCAAGTTTGATTCTCTCCTGTGAATGCGTATGATTTTTGTAAAGCACTGTAAGCATTTGCTGGAACAAGAAAGCAGATAAACATGAATTCATGTGTTAATTTAGAAGGTTTTTGTACAATTTTGATGCATTCAATGCATGTTTGCTGAATTGAATCAATGGTGGGTAGAAGGAACTGCTATTCCAGAGTTCAGCTGTCCTCAGCTACTCCACGTCATCTTAGAAGTGTCTGTCGGCGGCTGACTTTGATCGAGGTCCCATCTCTGTCTTCTGCAGTGACAAGGACAGTGTGTGCAGAACAGTGTGATGGCAGGTGCTACGGACCCTATGTCAGTGACTGCTGTCATCGAGAATGTGCTGGAGGCTGCTCAGGACCTAAGGACACCGACTGCTTTGTGAGTGTGGGAGCTCTCCTGCTATTCCCCCCATCCCCTTCGCTCCTGATTCCACTCAGGCACATGGACCCTTTTAACGTCTTATTTTAGAGATCTGATGAAACCATTTTAGGATTAAGAAATATTATCTGCCTTCCTAGAAGTCATTTATTTGCTGGGTGGCTGTTGAATAACTAGGATTGTCTTGTTCTACTAAATGAATTATATCTTTTGGTGGTAATGTATATGACCAGTGAGACTAGGAATAACCTTTTCAAAATACGATAACATCTTTCCAAATTTGCAGTGATACCCTGTTCGTGTTTTTGCATCACTGAGCCTTCTGGGTGAGGGACACTTTATCTTAAATATGAATTTCAAGATAATAGCTGATAAATTCATAAATTTAACTACTTTTCAGTTTTACATTGTTTACAAATTAATATTATTCAAAATTGATAAGACTCATGAATACATGCTTGAAGCAATTTATATGATAATCTCTATAATTTTTATTTTAGAAGAAAACACTTTTACTCTCCTAAAATTAATATTTATTGTTTGTTGGGGACATTTTAAATTATATTTTGATATCTCTGACAGTTTTTTTTCTGTTATTTTGAATATATACAAGCAATTCTGTGAGTTATGGTTAGTAAAATTTCATATACATGGAACATTTGTTTTAAGTTAAAAATCATAAAATAAGTAGTTGTTTGTATTGTTAAAAATGAACACAGGAATTCATTTTCTTGCATCCCTTCTCAAATATGCAGAGAATACACATATATATTTAGAACTGAGTATTTTTTTTCATTGATGTTTAAATCTGGAAATAAGCAAACTACAAATTACAATTCTCATGATATAAATTGTGAATTTTCTTAATGTCCCAATAAGTTTAATTTGTCTACCATCATTTTATACTGAACAAAAGTAGGTATTGCACAATTGAGTAGTGAGGAAGAGAGAAGAAAATTAAAATGATAGAAGTTTCAGAAAGCTGCTTAGCAGCAGTTCTTGGATGGAGAGCCTGCCCTTTGCCTATCACCAGACATGGGATGGAAGCTCTATTTGGAGGATGCAGTATGATCGTGGGGTTGGAAATTCCAAAACAATAACAACAATAAACACAAACAATAGTCAGAACTCTCACTTAGAAACTTCTCACTGCATTTTTTCATGCTTTCATGATCTCCATAAGCAGAGTGCCAAGGGAGCTTCTGAACTCTAATTTCATTAATTTTGTGGAATGGTCCCATGATTCCACTTTGGCATTTGGTACAAAATGTTCAAGAATGCCAGGCCAAGGCCTTGGTGCAAGTTAGGTTGTTTCGTATCCTGCCTGGAAGGTGAATCTATTTCATTTCTCTGGCTTGTGTTCCTGTGTCGCCAAGCAAGCTGTGCATAGCACTGCATAAAGTACGTTACTAAAGCAATTATGAGGACACATGAAGTTTTATAGCCATAAATTAAAACTTACTGAGTATTCTAGATTGGTTTATAATAGATTCTTCCTGGAAAGTGTCATCTTAGTGAATAATGTATCATCAGTGATTCTTGTTGTGATTATGCATCTAGAAAACCATCATCTGGGAATTGTCATGTTTGTGATAAAGTGCTTGCTAAAACAACAATTGATGAAGAAAATGTTTTAAGGAAATAGAGTAAATTAGTGCCTATTAATAACTATACCCTCAGTTTATGATGAAATGTAAAATACAGCTTGAGATCCATTAGCTTGGCCTCCAAGGCCTAAATTATTTCTATGAAGTTTTAATATTTTTCATTAAGAGAATTAGTTCATCTGCTCTTTTGTTAATCACATGATTTTTATGTACTTATATGTATGTTCTCTTTTTTATATCAGATGTCTCAGATAACTAAGTAAAATTGTTTTTCATTCTTCTCAAATGCATCTTAACATTTTAATACATTGAGATTTCAATACAAATACAGGTTAGCAGAAACAAATTGTTTTACTTGAACTTGGTTGCTTTTCTTAAATTATGTGGCATTATGATACAGACCATACAGGAAATGTCATTATGCTATTATTTATGGGCTAAGTATAGCTACTTCTTTACATTTTGGCCTTGCACATCTGCAATTATGCTTTACTAGTTACCTGTAAGGGCCTTGTCTTCAAGTCCAGTTTCAATGGCCATCCCCATGTTCTCTCATTATACAATGGTGGTGAATGTCACTTAAGGCAATGAACTCCCTGAACATGAGCTTTAAGGAAAGTCTACCCTGTAGAATTGGGGATTTAATTATTAGTGCCCAACGCTTAGACTCAACATAAACCCTTTGAATCAATATGAGCTTAAATGATTTTTCATTACTAGCTAACTTTAATAATTTAAACCAGTTATTTTAGAAATGAATTGCAGATACTAAGCAATTTGAATACCAATAACTGTAGATAGTATATTTACTGACATTGAATAAACAGTTTTGTAAAATTGTAGAAGTCCTAAACAAATTCAAACAAAAAAAATGAGCAATGATAACCATAAAATGATCAAATTGTATAGTATTATGATGTTGATGTGCACTAAGTAAAGAACAGAACCTTCTCACAAAACTGTTTTAGGAACATTTCTTTAACAAGTATTATGAAGATTATTTTAAAAAGAAATTTACATTTTCTGTGTTGCAGGCCTGCATGAATTTCAATGACAGTGGGGCTTGTGTTACTCAGTGTCCCCAAACTTTTGTCTACAACCCAACTACCTTTCAGTTGGAGCATAACTTCAATGCAAAGTACACATATGGAGCGTTCTGTGTAAAGAAATGCCCACGTGAGTAACATGAAAAAAAATGGCCAGTTTAATTAGATCATCATTTAAAACTAAAGGAATTTCGTGTAAACCTATTGTCATTTGAACCTTGTAACAATATTGTGAATTACTTGGCTATGGGGACTATTGCTATCATTTCACAGATAATGAAATTAAAATTCAAGAAATAAAGTGATTAGTCCAAATTATCAGCAAAGGAGTGGTATGTTCGAGGTTAAAGTACAGTGTCATTGACTTCCAAAGTCATTATTCTTACTGTACTACATTGTTTTTGCACATTACGCTGTTTCTCAGATAAATGATTAGTTATAGAGCAACAAGCTATATAGTAATGAAGTATATTTCTCATACCAATTAATTTTTACCAAAAATTATTTCTGATTGCTTATTTGTAATGGACTATATATCATTATAGTTTTAATATCAAATCTAATCATAAAAATAACAATAGATATGAAGGGCATGCTGAGAGGTTTTTACTAATTGATAACTCATTCTGGGGATTCCAAGTGACCAGCTGAACTTTCATCAGAATTCACTATGACAGTTCCTCATACTTTTCTCCAGTTGCTTTCTTTCCTTGGAGTGACCAATGGGACAGTTCTTCAGTGTTTTACCTGATGGAAAGGTTAAAAATTTCACTACATTTGTCCACATAATCTTTCAAAAGAAGAAATCTTCACAATTTACAACATACAAATATTATAGTTATTTTTGCTTTGTGCGTGTGATGGAGTAGGAAGTATCAGGTATAAGGGGCATGGGATTAGAGTTGCTGTGGATTCTAGTTTTGCCTACTTTTTAGCCATGTGATTTTTAAATGAACTAATTAATTTGTTATTATATTTCCTCCTCTTTGAGATATTATAACAATAAGCATAGTTCCCCTCTCTCTTTCCCAGAGTCGTTAGAAGTATGAAAGGGTGGGGAATAAGGGTCAGAGAGATCATATGTAAAAACAAGTCTTTGAAAACAAGGACAATACTGGTCATTATTATTAAATATTTCTCATATTGGTTATAAAAATTATTATGCATATATGTATGACATACTAACTCTAAGACAGTAGAGATTTTTACTATCCTTGCAGAAGAGCAGGGTTGAAACTATTGTGGAATAGGGGTAGATGATGAAAATTTTTCTTGTTTTTGACAAATATTCTCCTATTCTACTACTTTCAAAGTATGGTGCCTTGCCCCAATGACAGTCAAAACCATGCTTTAAATAAAAAATAAAAAATTTGGTGCTTTCCCTCATGTCTGAGGTTGAGGCCCAGGATTTTGGCTAGAGTGGAAAAAGTACCAGAAAAATCATCAAAACTAGGAAATTCCCCTTTTCTTTACTCTCCTTCGTAATGGCTCATCTAAAGGCTCTCCACTCCTAAATGGTGGCAAGTGGCCGAAGACTGCGAACTACGTGTGAAATGACATGTCCAGTTACCTTAGATATGGCAGCTCATAAACTCTTTCTTGGATTAGCTTAGGCCTATCAAATTATAGACTAATTTAAAACACTTTAATATTTACCTGTTTAAAATCTGTATCTCTGATGGACTTTGCTCATAATGGCATGGTTTCTAAACTGTAGCTATCTTAGAAAAAGAAAGATGCTTACCTTCTAGACACTGGTCTACAGTCCATAATCCAGAGTTCTGAAATTCAAAAACTCTAGGCAACAAATAGTTTTGAGACTCTCCTGACTGCAAAACCTGAACCTAATGAGTATTAGGCTATTCATAATCTTTACTAGGCATAAATCGCTGCAAAAATATGGAATATGGGGTATTCCTAAAGACCTTGCAGAAAGGATGGTAACATGCTACGCAGTATATGTATATGCTGCAGGTTGGGTTCCCCTGAGACAGAGATTAGGCTGTTGAGTGTTCTCAGAATTAAAACCTGTAGGGGAAGGAAAGAAAGTGGGATCAGGCTGTGATCCAGTGTCAACCAAGTGCCTCTTAGGCTGTGGATACCCTCTGGTACATGTTAACTTGGAGTGAAAGCATCATCACACACCCTGCCCACCTGGATTCACATATATCCCTCTACTCCAGATTCCCTCTCAATGAAAGATCTTCTAGTACTTCTCTCACAGCAAACCACTGCTCAGGAGTCCATATTTATTCTAAGCTCAGGTCACTGCCACACAAAGTAAACAATCATGTGCACTACACAGAACCGTGTCGATTAATACGGTTTGTTCTTGTGACTATCTTTCAAGCCCATTCCTTTGTGTGGCTGCAGGGCAGCTGCCACCTATTTCCAGCTGCTTACACCCACATACCAAACTTAGTGCCTGTCCTCTGTCAGCTTCTCATAAGTACCCTCTCTGGGTCCTCATGCAGCCATAGGTATGAGCTAAGTGGGAGGTGCCAGTACAATGGTGGATGGCATGGATGTTGGGACCACTGGCTTATGTAGTTTCATGTAGTTTCCTTGTGCCTCTGCCACTACTTATAACACACTCCCAAATCTCCTGCTGCCATCTTACAATGGATGGCTGTTAGACCCACCCAGTATTATGACATTGGGATTCTAACAAAACTTTGTTTACAATGGGCAAGTTGGCTACAAGGTCAATCAGTGACCCATGGTTAGATGCTCTGTCTCTACCAAGACCCAGAAGTATGTCAGAAAGTGTTTGTTAAATGGTGTTTATTTCTGTGCTGCAGGTGGCATGGCTTAGCTCTAGAATTGTAGAGGTTTCTGATGTGAATTTCCAATCAGGACTTGTCATAACTCCATGAGGCATATTTTCCCACCATAGATACTTCTAGTATCATAGAGTCTCTTGGGTTTTATGACCCAAGTGGCAGAATGTCTTGCTTCCCAGTCTGGACCTGTACGATATGCCTTTTCTACTCTGGGCCCCCTTCAAGGCCGCAGTCCTTCCATACCACTGAATACAGGACCAGAAGCAGCATACCCAGGCATGGAAGGGGGCTGCTGTCACAATCCGAAGTGGGGTGACAGCTACTGTGTTTTTCCTTTATGGTGGAAGCCTCTAAATGCAATAAGGTATCATTTTCTTGGGAGAGAATGTCCTGGCATATTCCAGATGACAGGACTTCTAAACATTATACCAACGAGTCAGGTAATTTAATGTTTCTGGATTATTTTGTACACCTTCCCAAAATACTGCCCTTTCAAATTGTCTTTTGCTTCTTCCTGGGAAGCAATAAGACAGTTTCTATGGCACTCCATTGAAAGATGAAACACATTTTTAAACCTTTTCTTCTGTAAGTTTACTCTCTTGATTCAAGGCAGTTTAACCTCAGCTTCATTTGTGCTTCATGTAACTCGAAGTTTAGACTTCAAACTTGCATTATGACATGAAATGAAGTGGAACTATTGAAAAACACATAGTAAATGTCATGTAGTTTCCTAAGTCTATAAAGGAAATTCACTGTATCTTGGGGGCAATTCTGGATGTGGAGCAGTAGTCAAGCAATCACTAGTTGTTGTTAACACACACAGCCCTTGGATTTGAAAGTGGATGATCTGAGGTGCTTTTTCAGGTTGTTTTAGGGAAAGATACATATATAATTATTTTCAGACCCTAAAATATTTTATTTTAAACTTGTTTGCCGAACATCAACATTATTGCTAATTTAACTTTTTTTTTATTATCAGATAACTTTGTGGTTGATTCCAGTTCTTGTGTGCGTGCCTGCCCCAGTTCCAAGATGGAAGTAGAAGAAAATGGGATTAAAATGTGTAAACCTTGCACTGATATTTGCCCCAAAGGTGAGTGATAGCTGAGATCATCTTTACAGGAAAGGGGCCTATACCATGTTTTTTCATTCACTCAAAGGCCAGCTAAGTTAGTATCTCAGAACATACCACTTCCCCAACCAACCCTTCCCAGACACACTTTTCTATGACGTTCAGCAGTTCCCCAAAGTATCACCTGTCAACAGTGTGTATTTTTGGTTTTGAATATCTGCTAAAATGATCCAGATAACACTTGGAGTTAACTTTGATAGGCACTTAGAAATAAAGTTGCATTTTATTCTAGATGTGGGAAATCCTGGAAGTTACAGAAAAAGCAAGGATTCATGTGATTATTTTCGCATCAAGAACACACAGTAGTTTCTTGCTATGTCTAAAAATGATCTGCTGTGCTTACAAAGGAGGACAAAGAGGAATGCAACATGGCATTTTCTCTCCAGATATTAAAAAGTATTTTGGAAGATAAGATATAGGAAATGACAAGGACATTTACCATTAAGTGTTAAAATAATGGTGCATGTAATTCATGTTCTAGAGAAAGAAATACCTTCTTGTGGTGCTCGAATTAATCACCAGAATGAAATTTAAATTAAGCAGGATGAAAATGCTGGCCAAACTTCTGAATGCTATTAAGTTTTCCAAAGTAGCGAGGAATGCCTTTAAAAAGAGCAAACTTCAGACTTAGTTTTAGATTTCTCTCTCTCTCTCTCTCTCTTTCTTTGTCTCTCTCTCTCTCTCTCTCTCTCTCTCTCTGTCTCCATACTTATAAGTTTTCTGGTTTTTGTGTTTTGTGTATGTGTGTGTGTGTGTGTGTGTGTGTGTGTGTGTGTGTGTGTGTGTGTGTTTTAAGTAGAGCCTTCAGAAAGCACAGGTAATACTCAGTTTAAATATAAATATTTGAATGACTCTTGATTCTAGTAACAATTCACATCATCAATACTGTGTTTAATACATAAATTCTTAATTAGACCAGTATTAACATCAATAAGCTATAAAAGTATTTTAAGTGACCAGCATTTAAAAAGAACTAAAAATGATATTTTAGGCTGGATTAAAAATAGATGAGTTTGCATAGTAAGGGTTAGTATAGATTGTTGAAAGGTTTTATTTATGTATCTGTTGTGTGTATCCTGGATCTTTATGTAAAATGTAATTCTTGTGAGTCATAGTCATTAGATGATAATGCATGGACAGTATGTTAAAGCAGGCCAAGTAATAAATATTGCATGAATAAATTATTATTTTATTTGTTAGAAAGCAATTTATTTCTTATGATAATTATTTTCACTTTATATTTTTAAAAAAGCACTGTTATTTTATTGTGAAAAGGCAAGGATTGATTGGCTAAAAAAAGTTTGGCAATTTCCTGACTGTGAATCTTGTTTCTACAGCTTGTGATGGCATTGGCACGGGATCATTGATGTCAGCACAGACTGTGGATTCCAGTAACATTGACAAATTCATAAACTGCACCAAAATCAATGGAAATTTGATCTTTCTTGTCACTGGTATTCATGGGTCAGTATTAAATTTTTGCAGAAAACTATTTTACTGAGTGTAGAGTAAGCTTAAGAGAGTCCTTAGAGTCTCTGTTGGAATCTTTTTCACCTGGAAGAGTTCTGCCCCCACATTAATGCTATTGTCCAACAAAATCAAATTTTGTAAGCAGTGATAATAAACCAAAATTTGGGATACATCCAGATTTTGAGATTGGTGAATACTTACATTTAAAAATATAAATTTATGTATGAACTAAAATGTATTTGCAAGACATTCTCGTTCAATCCATAGATTTCAGCAAACTTGACATATTTTTATCTATGTTTAGAGAAATAATATCAATGGATTAGATGGGAAATTTCTTTAAAATTCCTAACCAGTTAGATTAAGACAACATAAATCAAGATTCCTTCAAAAATGCACCTTACAAAAACAATCAGAAGTTGAAATTGTCCTAAGCTTTCAGAACTTGTTTCTGCCCTGGTGTATCCTTTTCTCTTTTTTTCTTAGGCTGAGAAGTTAGTACCATTTTTAAGAGAGCTATTAAATGAATTTCATTTTAGTAATAAAAATGGTAACATTTTCTTGGCTCCTTCATTACAGAACCACCTGCTGGCTTTAACTGGGAAAGCAACCAACTTTATATTCTTTGAATTGCGATCAAAATGTCAATATTTTTACTTTATATTTTCCCTATTTCCCTATATTGCTACTTAATCCCTAAATATTATTGCTACAGGCTACTGATAAATAATGTTACATATTTTGATTCAAAATCTTACTCCTATCATGTATCACATCATTTCTAGAAGCAAAATAATTGAACATGTTATAGATGAATATGTCTAAATGCAAATAGCAAGCAAAATAGAATGAAGTGTGTCTTTCTATTTAAATAAATTACTGTAGATATTATTGCAAAAAGCATTTTTTTACTTTAAAAAGTAGCTTTTCATATGAGTCTATGCCAGTTACTATAATAGTATGCATGCACTTTTGACCCAGATATGTTATATTTGGCCCAAGCAGTATTTTTTTTAATTAGGTCAAGATTTCTAACTCCTTTTTAAAAGTAAGTGGACCTGGTTCCTCTTAGCTCACATTCTTACGTGGTAGCAATCTGTTTGCACTGGCTAGGAGTAACCATTTGAAGGTGGAATGTATTCAATTGACTACCATAGTCCCCACTGGCTCTCTGAATCCATTTACATTGCTATCTTTTTCACCTTGGCCCCATTGGGTAGGACACCTGGGTCAATATTTACATGCATCTATATAATTTAATGTATGAGTGTATGTGACGTGACGTAAAACCATATATCCACATTTTAACTATTTTTAAAGGCAAGTATTACCATGAATAAGAGATCATATGATGTTAAGAGTGTCTGAGAACTAATAAGATGTAACCACTTGATTCATAGTGCCTGGTTACATGGATATAAGAAATGAATTGGCCTCATGTCCACCAGAGTGTGGAAAGATTTGAAAACAGTCTCATGAATTGCATTAGGCAAGTGGTTTTCATTCTCATCAGGCCCCAAACCTTGCATTACGCATTTTATGTATCTTACATATTAAACATTTAAGCACTTCTATTTTCAATTCTGAAATAAAAGTCATAGATGAGAGAGCCCACCTATGTGCCTAATTTTATTAAGTGATTTTAATTCTCTAATTGTGATTTAAAGAGTAAATAAGAGAATGTGGTTAGTGTATAACACAAAAAATGCCATTGCCAGAAGTAGACTAGGCACTCTCATTTCCTCATGTAGATTGGGAACCTCAGGGGAACTCAGTGTTCAGGGTTATTTGTAGAACTAACGCCCTCTTATATCTTGTCTCATTTGACATTGCTCATATATATGTGCTTAGAATAACAAAATCTTCACCAAGTAAGCATGTCCATGCTGTGTCACAATGAAACATGGACAAGAAAGTACTTAGACAACAGACTACAGTGATGATAGGGACTGGGAAAATGATAGGGTTTGAGTGAAAACACAGAGATTTCCATGGAATTGTGAGAATGTGTTTCTCTCTCTTTATACTGAGCTTTATATTGGATCACCAAATACAATGACAGTGTGGACATAATGTTCTTGCTCATGGCTCTGAACTTAGCTAGAAAAGGTCTCGATTTTATAGTACTATGGATTTCAAGTGGCTGTAGAATGCAACTCCCTAGAGGTACTTTGAAGTTGGTAAGTAAGATTCTGTCAACTTATTTTATGAGAGTCCTGAATCTCTAAAATTAAGTATATAAAATTTCTGTGGTCCATTGGGCTTCATGTGAGCAGTCCGGAATTCATTTTATTTCTGGCAACCCGGACGTGTTCTCAGTAAAGGTTTGGACTGACCCCATTATTGTGTGTTTGCCCTGAATTTTGAGTATTTCTCAATAAAGCCAGAATATTTTATTATACAACCAGAGCTGTTCTATACACTGCTTTTCATCAAAAAACAAATGTTGAAAGCTCATTGGACTACTGCAGAACTGATACTTCTTCAGCATACGAAAGTCTTGCACATTAAAATGATATAGCAACAAGAGTGTTCCCATAAGGTGAATTTAATTTTCTGGCTTCTTATTTATCAAAAACATAGTTATTTATTCTGTAGTTCTTTAGTTATAAATAGAGCAAGTTTGCCTGAATGTTTAATTTTAAGTTTTTGAGAGGTCTTCATGTCACATTGAGGAAAACCTCAATTGTTAATATGTGAATTATAGGGAAACTCATTTATAGTGTTTTTCTGAGCCTTCTATAATGTTTTGTGTTATACTATTCATACATTGTATCAATTGCACTTCTTAGTTTGAAATAGTAATTTAATCAGGCAATTTTTTTTTTAAAGGAAAGCATGCTGATGAAGCAAGTTGAAAGAGCCAGTATAAGGTGTTTCTAGATATCAAGGTCGCTGGAACTAATAGAGAGTCTTTTCAAGCTTCTAAGCTAGGATTAATAAATACCAATGGATTCAAACTCAAATTCCCAGGAGACAGGTCACTTGACTATCCATCAAGGGATGGTGGGGCATCTTGATTGATAGCCCTATTAAAACTGCATCCAGTGGATCACCATAACCTAATGTTTATTCCCCATATAAATAAAGAAGGTTCTTAAAGACTCATACAACAGCAGATGTCCAGAATAAAACTCAATTGCTACAGGTGGATACACGCTTCTAAAAAAGCCATAGTTTATTGTCTTAGAAGGTTTGATTTCTCTTGCGGAAGTGACCATCGATGTTTATATGAGGTCTCTACTTGCTCAGGATAGTACAGAATATCTTCTTAAAATATTTTTTTAAATACTATATAGTCCTTATAAAAACCAAAAGTATTGCTTGAATTACTGAGAAAGTTTTGGTATTATTATGTTTGGTAACATTCAAGTATGCAATTATTTCGTATAGTCGATACATTATTATACCTGAGAAAAATGTTTTCTAAGATGAAAACATCTGAAACTATTCTATTAAAGATTTAATTGAAAAATATATAAAAAATGGTATTTTTAAAAATCTTCACAATTTATAACACCTCATTAGTATTACTAAATTTGTTATAACTTTTGTTTTCAAAAATTAGTATGATTTATAGAGATGAAAGCTAATAGTTCCTCTGTTATAAAACTGAATGTAAATAAATCAGAATGAAACAAGATTTCTCTAAATGATTCACATAAAGAGTAACTTTCATACAAGATTGCAAATGTTACGAATATTCACTAACAGATAAACATGAAAATACAGCAAAGAAAAAAGTTGATTTCACGTGTCTGTTTTTATCCTTAAGAAATCATAAGTGCTATTCGCAACTCAGAATGCTTTGAGGAGCACAAAAAACAATTGCTCTCACCATAACCTAATTTGTTGGCAGAGTGTATTTTCCCAATTACTAAATATAAAAGGCAAAATATAATAAAATGGTTCATAAATAAACGTGCTGTATTCAGAGGTTTCTTCAAGATAGTCAAACTGAATCATTTCTCTGGATCTAGAATAGCCTTTGATGAAAATAGCCTTCTATGTGAAAATATTCCACAAAGAGCCTTTCAATTAGTATAGAAAAATTTGGAGAAGACATTTCTAACCTTCTTATTGCTACTTGAAATTTAATTTGAATAAAATAAGTATTGTCACTTTTTTAAAAATTTTTACTCTTTATTTAATTTTAAATTTGACTGCATGTCTTCTTGATTTTCTAGGGACCCTTACAATGCAATTGAAGCCATAGACCCAGAGAAACTGAATGTCTTTCGAACAGTCCGAGAGATAACAGGTAGTTTTTTCAGATGTGATTCTTGAGCTATGAACTCTGTGATTTTAGTGTTTTCTTGAAAATATTATTTAACATTAGAATCAGCAACACATTTTCAAAGTAAACTCTAGATTTAAAAGTGCATGTCATATTAAATGAGGGTGTCTTTATTTCCTAACATTTGTGCATATTTTGATATCCCCTGGAATTTAAAAAATAAAATATCTTTGAAATTCCAATTTTATTATTTCTGCAGGTGTCAACTTGTCTTAAAACCCATGTTTTTTTTCTTACTTTTTCACAAGAAGTGAAATTGAGCATAGGTAATATGAAGCATTCATTTAGCACATATTTATTGAGCATGTAATATTTGAAGGGGTGTTTTATAGTACATGGTACAGGCTCAGAATGAATTAGACCTGAGTTTGCTATCGAACAATGTAAAATCAAATGAGGAGGGTTAAATATATATGTATATGTCGTAGAAGTCAAGGTAGATAATTGATGTCATAAGTATACAGATAAATTGGTAAAAGATTTATCAGAGAAGTTGAAGCTATATTTTTTCTTTATCTAGTTAGATTAAATAGTTTTGCTTTTAAAAGAATAAATTAAATTCATAATTGTTTAAATATTTTAACATATACAATTATATGATTCCATATGTCTGAGAAACAGATTCTTGGTGCTCATTATTTTGATATTTATTATTCATTAAGTATTGTAGCTCAGGAACTCTGGATAAGACACACACCTTGAAAGAAAAAATATGAGATAGAATGGTTAAAAAATAAGAATAT
Organism: Lyroderma lyra; assembly: GCA_004026885.1. Lineage (NCBI taxonomy): Eukaryota > Metazoa > Chordata > Mammalia > Chiroptera > Megadermatidae > Lyroderma > Lyroderma lyra. The sequence continues at coordinate 147,196 of PVJL010002938.1, forward strand.
TCACTGACCTTTTCTTATTTGCTCTCTTTCAACACATTTTCATCATATTTCAAGAATAATCAGTATATGTGCTGCCAAAGCAAGCACAGAAGAATAATCAGTATTAAATGATATTATTAAGACAATGACATTCTGAATTTTTTTTACTACCTTATCTTTTTGTAGGTTTCTTGAACATACAATCATGGCCCCCGAACATGACTGACTTCAGTGTTTTTTCTAACCTCGTGACTATTGGGGGAAGAGTACTCTATAGGTAGGTATATATGTTAAAAGATGCAAGTCTCCCAGATTTCAGGATTAATATCATGTGTACATTATATCAAAGCTATCAACCTCATTGATTTTACTGAATCTAGAAATATTGGCTTTCAATTTTTAATTCCAAATGTAAGCACAATGAAAAAGACAACCGAATAGTGCTTTAAGTATACAAAATAAAGGGTTTGGTTTTTTTAACCACATATGACTTAAAGTAATATTTATGTTTTGCAGGTATGAATGGTATGATATGGACCATAAAAGTAAACCTTCTTTTTTCATTGTATGTTACCATAATTAAAAAATAGAGTTGAATGACTTGGAAATGGCTTAGGTATATGGGGTACTAATGCTGTTTTTACTCCAAAGTTCATACTTTGTCTCTGATGCTATCATTTGAATGAAGCATTATTGAAGTGATGTTTCAGGAACTGGTTCACCTAACTACGTGCAATGCTGGTTATGATAAGCAGAAAAATCAAGGCTCAGAAAATACTGCTCAAAAGTTCTGATGTCAATTATTTTATTCACATAATAAAAATATAGGGATAATTTTTTAAGCCACTGCTTTTATTTTAGATTTCATCTGCATAAAATTCTTATTTTTGAACAGTTAAAAACTGATTTACATAAGAATATTTAATTTTTATGCTTAAATCTAAAAGATGCCTAAAAATCAATATTCTCATCAAATATTCTATAATAGTTCCCAGATATTCCATTGAATTTTGCAATTAAAATGGGTATATGTGTGAGAGGTTTTAAAATGTAAAGGGGGAAGTGCTTAAAGTGCTTAATACAAAAGGATAGTTCAGAGAGATAAGATCTACTCAAGTGTATATGCAACCAATTTTACTACCCATTGAATAAAATGTTGTAACTCTATGAAGGCGTTATTAAACTCACATTGTAATCAATATTCAAGGTAGTTATGATGGGAGCAAAGACTTGAGAAAATGAATGCACACATGCACACACATAAGTTTAACAGCAATGTATATTTAGATATATAAACAAATAAAAGGGGACAACTTTGATCTCCAAAATGCAGAATACTATTTATTAGTTCATTGAAATGTGGGAAACATTTACTCTCCAGAGAATAGTAAAGGAATTTAATTTCAAAATGTGGACTATATGGAAATAACAATTTCCTTGAAAAGTTGTTTCCACAGTGTAGTTGTTATTTAACTTTTAGAGATGCTTTTCCCAGTTTCCCAAGCCTTCTGAGTATTTTTTAAAAATTCAATTTAAATATCATTCTCTTTCATTTTTAATATCTTCTATCCTTATTTATGCATTCTTCAACAATTACAAATAAAACTGTTATTATTACTTTTGTTTCTGAATAGATTAAAGCTAAGTAGCTATAGTCATTCTCTGCAATATTTATCCTTGGAAATCTTTCTAAATCTATTAAGTAAAGTATAATTAATGTCCCTCTTTGGATAGATGAGAAGTCATTTCCTACCCATTTATTTAATTATTTGTCTTCACTCAGGTTTTCATCCTTGAGTAACTTAAGATTTGAGGGATTGAAGGGAAGGAAGTGAGCAGATATGTCAGTGAAATGCGTAGAAAGAGACAGAGATATCATTAGTATTCATATTTCTGAAAAATTGAACATTTTTCTTTTGGTCATTACTGTTAAAACCACCAGCATAGATAGCCTACAAAAAATCAATACTCTGAGCACAATTGACTCAGTCTCTCTTTATGCCTTATTTACATTCTTTTTGAAGATTTAACATCCATGTTTTGCTTCAAGAATGAATGTCCAGAACAGAAAATATTTATTTTTGCTTATTTTCCCTCTCCCCTCTCTTTAGTGGCCTCTCCTTGCTTATTCTCAAGCAACAAGGCATCACTTCCCTGCAGTTCCAGTCTCTGAAGGAAATCAGTGCAGGGAACATCTATATCACGGACAACAGCAACCTGTGTTATTACCATACCATTAATTGGACAACACTCTTCAGCACCATCAACCAAAGAATAGTGATCCGGGACAATAGAAAAGCTGAAAACTGTAGTAAGTACATTACTTGGACATTAAAACAGAAACTTTAAATGTTTTCTCTCAGTCTACATTGCTAAAAATAACTGCAGGTCTGAATGGTTGCCCTCTTTTTGTAAACCCTCAAGAAGGATTGCTTAAAAAAAAAAAGGTTGTTATAATATAATCAGAATAGGTGACTTTTTATAAGATATCACATGTTTTTAAAATATATCGTATATTTGCAAACCTTGCCTAATCATAAGAACCCTCCTTTGGAAATTTATAGTTAATAGTTGTAGCAGAACCTGGGAAAGTAAATATTTAATAAGCGTCTGAGTAATTATATGGATCCAGTTTGTGGATGTTCACCTCATTGAATTTTCTGTGTGCTTATGTTTTATGTTTGGTAACATAGAATAACAAAGGTATTTAACACTTGGGGTGATAAAAAATCGAAGATGCTGTCTTCTGAAATGTGTAAAAGTGCTGCTTAAGAAGAAAGTTCATTTCATGAATCCATTTCTGTAGGCATGTCACTATTTTATTTTTCTGTTATCTTGCTGCTTATTGATCCATTCCATCATGTCTTTTGTTACACAGAAGCAAATCATGTTTTCATGGGTGTATAACTTGGCCATACCTAGCTAGTACTTTGATACTCCAATGATTAATACCTAATTCTTTCCTGTTTTTCTACTGACTACTACTCTCTTCTACATCCTACAGGTGCCACTACTATGCATTTAAATGTCTGACTTACTTATGATAAATATCAAATAAAGAGACTCAGAATTCAAATTATCTGTTTACAGGTGCATATTCTTGTTGTGGACATGCTGAGTCAGACCTTTTTAAAAATCATATCCCCTAAGAAACATTTTACTTCTCAGGATGTCTTCTTACATCTTTGATGTCACCATTGGCATAATCACAAGGATATGCATACATGCAATTACGTTCCTTTTTTGTGTATGTAAATGAATAGTACAGAAATTTTAAAAAAATCTATAAACTCTTAAGAGGTCAACAGTATTTCAATTTAGTAAGTTGTCATAAAATTTATTTATTTATTTATTATCCTGCCTTGTTTTAGACAGAGTTTAAGGCAGCTCTGATTGGAAATTTTCATAAAATGCACGCATAACATAATATGTGAGGAACTCACATTTTAGCTGTTTTAGGTCCTTAAATACAGTTTCCAGAGAAAAGACATCCATTGCACCATTAGGTTCCTATTTTGATTGAATTTAAATTCTTATACCTTCTTCTATTCCATGTAGATTCAAGAAGAATAAAATCTCATTATATATCAAAATATATTTGTTCACAGTGACTGAGATTTACCCTTTCATTTAGCCTGGATTATTTCTTTGGTTTTATACATTTCTGGTTCCTGACAGAAAGCTTGCTTTTCTTTTTTTTGCTAACATTTAAGCTTCCTACTCCAAATTACTGTGTATTTGTACATGCCCCAGACAGAGTAGATTATTCATAGAAATAAAATAAGTAATCTTCAAGATTAATTTACAATTCTTTTCCTAAGTCAAGGTTATACTCTCCTTTTCTTCTATTTCCCTCAAAAAACAAAACAAAACAATAGTGCCACTGCTTTTAAAGTTAAGATTTAACTATGAAGACAAAAAACTAAAGACAAAATAAAAGAATCAGAAAAATACATACATTTTTTTTACCTATTTAATCATTTTCCAAATATCACATTCTTCTATAACTCTGAATAAGAAGCAATGGAAGGAAAAAATGCAGAAGTAAATCAAATATAAAAAAGCCAGATAGAAAAAAATGGATGTACCTCCCTAAGACTTTTAAACTTTTCAAATGGCAAAAAATAAAAAGTGAATAATAACAATAAACTAAACATTTGGGAGTTCCCTGGTGGTGTAGTGGCTAGGCTTTGGTGTTCTCAATGCCATGGTCTAGGTTCGATTCCCAGTTAGGGAACTATCTCAAAAAAGATAAATAAATAAATTTAATATATCTTCAACTTTCAGTGTTATGTCTCTTGATCTGAGTTTAGCCATTTTTCAGACCGTGAACATATTTTCTTGTTCTGTGCATTTAGAGTGGTCTTTGCACGTGCAGAAAGAAATGAAACAGAAAAAAAAAAAAAGGAGAAACACAGTTTTGTGGTGCTATAGTATAAAGGTAGTCATATCATAATTCATTTTTAACGTCTTAGAATAAACAATAGTTGCATGAAATTCCTTTATCAAAATTTGGATTTCAGTCTCACAGCACATTGAATCCTGCATTTTCAGAAATGTCATTACCCTGTATACTTGACCTCAGAGGTGTTGCTGCTGCTGTGCACACTGACCCTTCCATGTAAAGTTTTCAGGAAATCATCGCTCAATATGAATTACAAAGTGCGTAACCTGGAGTATAGTGAAATCAGTATTGTTCTAAGTAATCTGAAGATAAGTCTTCATTATACTTCTAAAATTTGTAAGTTACTAAAGTAATACATACATGCACTGTTCTTTGTAATAAATAAATAAGATTTTTCTTACTGTATTTGCAATAGCACAATGTGTAATTACTGACAGTGCTACAAAATGTTCTCTGTGTTCTGATCAAAGGGTAATAGGCAGTTACGGTTACAGAAATGACACTCCTATTTGTAATCTGGAAATTCAGAAAGAATGAAAGGCTTCTCATCAATAAAAGCAGGATTACTGCAGGCTTTGGTTTTTATTACAAATGGCAACATTTTAATGACTTGCCCGTAGATCAGTGGTTTAAAATTTTAAAGCACAAACTTTTAATTACTAAAAATGCGGAAGTCTGGGCTCCAATTTCCAGAGATTGTTGTTTATTTAGAAGATAGTATCATGGCTTGTATTGTGCCCCCCTTCACCAAACAAACAAACAAAAAATGTGTTGAAGTCCTAACTCCCTGCACCCATGAACATGACTTTATATGGAGATAAGGCCTTGTAGAAGTAATTAAAATATGGATGAGTTTATACTGGAAGAGAATGGGTCCTTACGCCAATAGGACTCATGTCCTTATCAGAAGAGGAGAAGAGACACAGAGATAGACATGCACAGAGAGATCAGCATGTGAGGATATACGAAGGCTGTCGGGGAAAAATCCAGCCACAAATACTTCATTTGTCATACTACATGCCTAGATACTTATCGGACAGCCCTCATACACACGGAGGAAAGAAACCAAGTGATGGCAGAGTCAGAGAATGAAGCCATGCGACTATCAGCTAAAGCAGCCAAGCACCACCAGCCACCCTCCGAAGCTAGGAGAGAGGCACACAGCAGATTCTTCCTCTGGGCCCCCAAGAAAAGACCCAGCCAGCTAACACCTTGATTTTGAAATCCACAACAGTGAGAAAATAAATTTCGGTGGCGTTAAGCCACCCATTTGTTAGTGTTTTGCTACGACAGCCCTAGGACACAAATACAGACTGTGTTATAACAGTATTCTGCTTTTTGAATATATTCCAGATCATTCTGAGACAGGTGTCTGGGGGAAATCCTTCGAGAAACTGCTCTGCTCTATCACATCCTCCATTATTTTTCCTGTTATTCTATGGTCAGAAATACATTTTAACACACATTATCCTAGTAATTAATTTGTTTCTTGAAAGAGGACTATGGGTAGGAAAATGGATAGTTGGGTGACTTAAACTATATATTTAATATCAGTTTTGGGTCACAAAGATAAAAAATAAACTTAAAAAGAATAATGTTCTGTTTTTCCTTTTACTAACATAACACTTTCAATAAAATAAAGGGAATATTTAATGATAGTATGCACATTGACTAATTATAGTACACTGTATTATACTATTAAGTTTTATTTGCTTTAGAGTTTCAACAACATACTTATGAATTCATTTTATGTTTTAAAGTTAATGTGCATTCTGAGGGGTACTTTATAATGTGCTCAGTATTCTAAGAATATTTGAGGACTTTCTAATATCCTCTCACTGCTGTCACTGATGCCTGTCATATTCTTCCATCAGAATTTTGTTCCCAAGTTCCACTCAAATCAGAGGTATAGTCACTAGAGCACTTAAGACTGAACAAAACTTTAGATAACATCTGTTTAACCTAATCAATAAAGTGAATGGGTAATCCTTATCCCTTATTCTTTCAGTCCTACCTCCCCCAAGTTTTTATAGTCTTAACTCTTCCTAACATTTTACAAAGACCTATAATGTCATCCCCTTTTATATGTACAAGGGCTGTCTGGAAAAAATTCCAGCCATAAATTCTTCTAGTTTTCATATTACATGGCTGGATGCTTTCTGGACAGCCCTCATATGTATATATACACACACAGGGTCCAGCACAAAAAATACCCCTTTTTTTTATGAGCTGGTAATCTATAACAAAATCATATGCATGTAATTCTGCAACAACGATATCATAATGACATGAACATAACTACTCTAAAAAGGGCATTACTTCTGTCAGACCCTACATATGATAAATTCTATAATCTTGCCTACTCAGAGAGCTTACTGAAATATAGTTTTATTTTGGCCCCCAAGAATCACTACATTCTAATCCCCAGAATCTGTGAATGTTACTTTATATGGCAAAAGGGAATGTACAGATGCGATCAAGTTATGTATCTTAAAGTGGGAAGATTAATCTGGATTATGTGGGTGTGCCCCAAATGTAATCTCGTGTGTCCTAATAAGAGGAAGGAAGAGAGAAATTTGACATTAGTAAAGGAGGTGAAGTGACCATGGAAACAGAGGTTGGAATAATGCAGCTATAAGCCAAGGAATGGCAAGGTGGCCTCTAGAAGCTGGAAGAGATAAGAACAAATTATTTTCTGGAGCCTCCAGAGAAAATTAGTCCAGTTGATACCTTGATTTCAGTTCATTCAGGCTCCAGTGAGGGAAACAAGCAAAAATAAACAAAAGGGACTGTATCAACCTAAAACATCTTTCGCACAGTGAGACCAGGCAGAGCTGGGTTTAAACCCCTACTCTGACACTCTTGGTCTTGGGCAGATTAGTTTCTGTGGGCCTCTGCCCATCTGTAAAATGAATGATCATTCCTACTTAGCATGATGAGTTTGGAGATTAGGATTTATCTATGAACAAAAAGAACACCCCATACCAGAAAAAATTGAAAGTACACACCATTATATGTCTCAAGAATATAGAAGCAAAAACGTTAACAAAATAGTAGTAATGCTATATTCAGCAATATATAAAAATAATTATAAATCATAACCAAATGGGGTCTATTCCAGGACTACAAGGCTAATTCAGTATTTAAAAATAATATTCTGTGTATCTGGGGAACACTGACTAATACAAAACCATACACACAAACCAACTCAAAAAGGATCATACACCTAAATGTAATAGCAAACCCATAAAACTTTTAAAAGAAAACGTGAGAGAAATATTTTGTTACTTAGGGTTAAAGAAAGATTTTTTATTTTTTATTTTTTTGTATGTGGGTAGTTCCCTGGCTGGGAATCAAACCGAGGCCACAGCATTGACAGCACCCGCGCCTTAAGCCACTATAGCACCAGGGAACTCCCAAGAAAGATTTCTTAGATATGATACCCAAAGCACAATTTATAAAAGAACAAATTGACAAATTGGACTTCACCAATATTAAAAAACCTCTGTTTAAAAAACAGTGGTTAAGCAGGAAAAGACAAGGCTAAGACTGCGAGAAAACATTTGCAGAATATATAAAGAACTCTCAATACTATGTAGCAAGAAACGATCAATTCGATATAAAATGGACATGAGATTTGGTGACACTTCACCAACAAGATATGTGGGTAGCAAACGAGCACATTAAAAGATTCTCAGCATCTTTAATCACTTGGGAAATGCAAACCAAAACCACAATGAGATACCACTACATACCTATTAGAAAGACTAAAATTAAAGAGACTGACTAAGCCAAGTATTGGCAAACATGTGGGGGAAATTCAGCTCCTGAGTTGAGTGCATTTCTGGTGGGAATGTAAAATGATACAGCTACTTAGAGAAACGTTCCCATTCCACAGTTTTTCTAGAAGTTAGCCATGTACCCACCACATTGTCTAGCCATTCCACTCGGAATTTACCCAACAGAAATGAAAATATGTCCTTACAGAGATTTGTACATGAATATTCATAATAGATTAATGTTTATAGTCTTATGTGGGAAACAGTCTAAATATCTAGCAATAGGTAAATAGTTCAATAATGTGGTATATTCATACAATGGAATACACTTAGTGACAAAAATAAATGAATATTGATACAGCAAATGGATGAACCTCAAAATAGTTATGCAAACAGAAATTATATAAAAGGGTACATATTGTATATTTTTATTTCTATAGGATTCTAGAAAATGCAAACTAGTGCATACAAAGCAGACTGATGGTTGTCTGAGAGCTAAGAGGCAGCAGGAAGGGATCACATAAGGTCACGATGAATCTTTTGGAGGTATTGGATGCATTCCTTGCGTGGATTGTGGTTCATGATTTCCAGTATATGTCAAGATATCACTGTACATTCTATGTATGAGTAATGTATTGCGTGTCATGTATACCTCATTAAAACTGCCCAACACACACGCACGTGCACATACACACACACACGCACACACACTTCTCCCTTAATCTATCAGAAGAGGTTGTTCAACAAAGCAGTAATGAAGTAGGAAGATTTGTTGATAGGTCTAAGTCTGCCTTGAGCAAAATGTTACAGCTGAACATAAGAGCCGCTCCAGGGCTCCCAGATGTAGTAGAAACAATACTTGAACTAGAAGATTTTGTTTTGTCGTTTTAAAACCAGTCATCATCATAGGAGCTGGCATTTCATTTCCTCAAGCAGGTGTTACAGAGGGGCATTTTCAGAGCTACGATCCCTAGCTAATGTTACAATCACACGGTCAATGCCACCTAACAAATACCCTCATCATAACATATCGCATTTCATAATAAGTAAACTTGGTAACTAATGGGAAGATAAATAGGATTTTGATGGTTTTATCTTCTTGAAAATTCCTAATATTTTATGAAAACCAGGTAAATTGTGTTTCAGATGCTTCAGATATACCCAGAATAACCTTTGAAGTCTTTATAGGCCCTTGTTACTCAATATCTCACTAAAATTATGTTACTCAGTATAAATAGTAATATACTGAATGAACATTTTTTAATATAAAGGAGAATAGAGATGGTGAAACTTACATGGCAATTTGAAAACATAGCCCCCAAGTATTCTGGCTCTTCTCCCACCAACAAGAAATGAAGAACTATAACTAAAGACCATTGTTACTGCTTTAATCTTCACACCTTCTCATAAATGGCCACTGAGATTTGTTTAATGTCCTTCTAACATTTTTCCTTATGTGTGATCATTTAGTAATACCAAGATACACTTGGACTACAGTGGAGGCCTGTAAAAAACTAGTATTTTATTTCTATTTCTTTCTCTTCTTACATTTCATATATTTGTCTTTTTCTTTCTTTTCTTCTTTTAATATTTTTTTATTTTGTCACAAGTATTATTTGTTCTGTATCTACATAAGCTTTCATATTGAATTGAAGCCTTAAATTTTAGTGTAATGGTATAGCAAAGATTGTCTTGAGAAAGGTGTTGTTGGCTCCTTACCTGAAAATTAATTGGTGATCACACCCCCTTCTAGAGCTTTGATATAGACAGCTGACAGCATTGACAATGCAATGTTGCTATCCAAACACAGTGACTGGTCTCTGCAATCTGGAAGAAGGTGGGATTAGGGTGGGAAGTGGTGACTGGAAAGGCAACCGAAGTTGTCTTTCACCAATCTCTTTCACGCTCCCGCAGAAATAGATTTACTTAGAAAGAGTCATAGTAAACGTGTAAGTTTTGACACAGCTTTCTGTGTATTTCCCTTTGATTTGGGTGTATTTTTCAGCTGCTGAAGGCATGGTGTGCAACCATCTGTGTTCAAGTGATGGTTGTTGGGGACCTGGGCCAGACCAGTGTCTGTCGTGTCATCGCTTCAGCAGGGGAAGGACCTGCATAGAGTCTTGTAACCTCTATGATGGGTAAGACGTCTTCCATGTTGCTTTTACCTCATGAACTCTCACGTACTAGTTGGCTCAGATTTAGAGATAAAAAGACTATAAAATTTTAGTATGTGCATACTGGCCAAGACATTCAAAAAGAGTTCTTATTGCATAAAAGAGACAACATACAGAAGACTTGTTTTGAGAAAAAATATTTTAAATAACAAGTACAAATAAATATTGACTATTAGGCACATTTTTGAAAAATCTTGCACCAAAATAGATAATTCTTAACAAATTACAGCAATTTATCCTGAGGAAAATTGAAAAAATATATTCTTATTTTTCTTATGAAGTAATCTTTCCTCTTATATGTCCCAATAATCCCTTTTTTGTCATATTGTCCTTTTGATTTTCATCTGCAACTTCTACATAACTTTTTTTTCCCCATTTAGGGTATATAATTATTTGATTGTGTGTTGGGAATGACACACATTTCTATCTCTAACAAGTGCTTAGCCCTATAGAAAAACTGCCTTCATAGTTTCTAGTTGAATAAGTTTTTCTAAGTGTTCTGCCACTTTCTAAAGATAACCTAAGCAATATTTTTGAATCGCCTGTGTTACATTCTTCTGAGGCTACAGTATTCACATTGCCAACAATAAAACCTAGTGTATACATTGTTGCATGCCATTTCATGTACTCATAAAATCACTTGATCATAACATGCCATTTCATGCATCATCGTTGTCCTTCATTAGTGTGATAATTCACTTTTTAGTACTGTGCCTGACTCAATTGTTTATATTGCTCACAAAAAGGATTTTCAACAGTTTTGTAAAAGTGTAGTTTTGAGTTTCTTTATTTCTTCTTCTGCCTCATGAATAGTCCCATTCTAACAACTGTTTTCATGATGCCAGATAACATTGTACATGTGTATAAAATTTCTGGATCATAATGATATTGATACATCTTTTCTTTGAAAGATGACCAAAAGCAATTCTGCCCATAAAACTTATGGAAAAAAGATTAAAATTAAAAAATTAAGTTTAAAAACAATTTAAAATAAGAATTTAAGTTTCTCAGGAAAATTTTACTTTGTAATTTTATAAGGTACAATCAGCTCATAAATTTGATATTGAATAAGAAATTACGTGGTTTGTCTCATCAAAATATACTTGTATTTATGCTTGTTAATTATTATGAAACAATGATATTTTCTGTACATAAATACCTCAGACCTACGTATGCTTGTTGTGTGTGACAATTGATGCCTCTAAACTAAAATTAATAGATTCTAATTCCATTAAGTGAATGTTACATTAAATGTTTATTAAATAGGTATGTGCAGTTCTAAAGAGGTAATGGATTCTAAAACTCATGTTATGTTACAACAAACAACATCATAAAACCAGTGAGAACCGGTGGAATTAAGTATTTGCCAAAACCATAACGATCCAAGCTAAAGCTAGAACTCAGGGTATCTTATTCATCCTATTTTCTTTCCAGACCTCATTTTTTCTTTAATATTTTCGGTTTTAAACTTATCAGAAGTATGAAATTAATAAATATGTACATGTATACACCATTGTCTGTCTCAATTCTGCAAAACAGTAAAAACTAAGCAAAGAAAAAAAATTGTTTTTCTAAATAAACTACACCAATTACTCGACTGTTTCGGAAATTTTAACATTTTCCATGTCATTAAATCAAATGTATTAAAGAGATATAAAGTTTTTTACCTACTTCACAATAGTAATGGGGCCCTAGAAAATCATACTCACAAGCCTTAATTTGAAAGATAATTAATGAAAGTATCTTATAAGACTCTGATGTAATTCTTGCCTGTCTAATGATAGATTTCCCTACCTCCAATCTTGTGTTATTGGCTAATTTCTTCAAATATTGACTGGAAATTAAGACAGCCTTTGAGGAAGAATAAAGTCAAATCTTAAATTCATCACTTCCTAGCTGACATGTCCTGCCTTGGACAAATAACGTAATCATTGTAAACTTTGGTTTTTTTTATATGGTAATGGAAATAGTAATGATGTCAACTTCATAAAACAGTTGTGATTATCAAATGAGAAAATAGATGATAAATTCTTGTTGAGTTTCTACCATTAAATCTGTTACTATGTTCTCTCTGTATCTATTAATCTCAGCTGATTAAATAGGTAGAACAGTGACCTTAAAAACTGCCAAAAATAAACACAAAATAGTACGACATATACCAAAATCAGAATCCCTATTCCTGTACATATTAGAGAGGTTGATTATCGTAAGAGAAGAAATCCTAAGTAAAGGACTTTTTAAAGGGTAAAAAGAAAATCAGTCAATTTGGGGCTGTTAACATTCAAATGCAGGTAATTTGAGTCACTATGTTTTGTCAACTCTTTGTGTAACTACAATGCACATGTGACCAAACTGAAAGGGAAGGCTAATTGCAATGGAATCTTAAATGTTGTCTTATCTGGCACCGTGCTGAACACTTCTGAAACTTTAAGAACATAGAAATGTCACAGAGAGTGCCAGTCTAAGCTCCTCGTAGGCATTTTTACATTTAATAACCACAACCTCTCATTGAAATACTATTTTTCCCTTTTACAGAGGGGTAATACTTGGGAAACTGAAGCTTAGAGAAATTAAGGAATTCAAAGCCTAGAAATATTAGTGTTGGTGCTGCGATTTAAATTTTGGAAGGACTTGACTTCATTGCATTTGCTTTTGATCACAGCATTGGCCTGAGGTAGTGCACACGCAACAAAACTGTAGAAATGTATAGCAGTGAAAACAGCTCTGTATGCAAAGCTCATGCTTAACAGACTGATTTGTTAGGTCAGATTCAGGTGAAAGAGGATCTCTGGCAAAGTCATAGTAGAATCCCTAGGGGACAGGGAAGGAAAAGAGCAATGATAGAGGTGACAATAAAGAACAAAAGTAATAGAAACTGCAAGGAGGTTCTGTTCTGGGAGCAGAGAAAAGAACCAGAAGCCCTATAAATGGAAGTCTTGTGTACAGAGAAAAAGGCAGCTAGCTTGTCTCTGATTTTGCTTTTAAACACATACTCACGTTACCTCAACTCTGTGTGTGGGAAAGGAGGTTTTAGAGAAAAGAAAGAAAAACATGACATGTTTTAGTTTCATGCAAATTATGACCTTCATTTAGTCCCATAACCCTTTAGTCATCCAAGAAAACTGTTTTCAGAACTAGTAATTTGCTGATGACCAAAAGCTTTGCTGTAACTCTTACATAATTTCATAAAATTGATAATGTTTCTGATTCTTTTCATGATGTAGCTGCTCCCTCAACACAATACTGGGTCACTTTTCACTTTATATTCTGAAGCTTTCCTCTGTTGAGTACTTAATATCACTCATGGTAATGAAACATGCAAAAGAAAATCTGTTTTTATGTCACTGTGATTTTAAAATTAAGAAAATTTACAGAAATTTTAATTCATAGCAAACTCACACCTCACTTTAAAAATGTAAATCCTTGTAAATAAATATTTGCATCCATGCATAACTAGTCCATTGATTTATTCTATTCATTTTGAAAAAACAAATTTAACTCTTTTGCCTTGGAGTCGATGTAGTCTTAATTTAACCAACAGAGAATAGAGCCCATTCTTTGGATTTCTATCATTTATCAAGGCTTTACAGTAAGCAAATGAGATAATTCCTTATGAATAAAAAGGACAGGTTTCAGTCTAAAAGAAAAATAAATTTGAATTTATCACCTAATTAATCCATAATTGCCATATCTGCAGTGCTATTAGCTTGGAATGGTATCTCATAATATAAAGACATAAAATAATAACGTAGCTATAAATACTTAGTCAAGTTGTTTTTAATGACTCATAACTGACATTCTAAATTATCCTTACCTAGTACCTCATTCTCTCATACATTAGTGAGAATGGGGTGCTTTAAACATATGGTGCATGGCTGATACCCAATTATTGAAATGAAAATTTTAGAGTAGATATTGATTGGAAAACTTATATATTGCTAACATTTAATATTTAAGTAGCCACAAAATGTAAGGATGTGGGAAAGAATGACTATCATCACAGATTTTAATTAGAAAGTTTTAGAATGTTACCATTCAAACTATAGGGTCTGGTAGAAGTAACATCCTATTTTTATGGCTGGCAATGTATATCAAATATTTTATTACAAAATCATAAGCATATAATTCTGTAACATAATATTTTAACTACTTAAAAAGGGCATTATTTCGGCCAGACACTGTATTTTATTTTATACAAAATAGAATTACTTCAACACCAATTTAAGCTGAAAAAGATGTTGTGATCAAAACCTAAGAAAATAAAATCTACCATTAACAGATAGTTTTTTCTAATTCTCCACGGCAGATATTTTAAAAGAAGAAAATAAATCAAAACACTTTTTGAAGTTTCACCAAAAATAAATTGAACAGTCTTGGGATTTGAAGGACAAACATGGGGAACATTCTTGTAACTTAGCAACAAGAAAAATACAATAGTTCTTTCACAGTTTGAAAAATAAAGCTTCTTCCAAGAGGAAAGTTTTATATAGAGACCAGCAGGGACAGCCTTACTTTAAAAGTTGAATTTGGTTCTGCCGTGTCATCAGAAGGATTACACTTATTTATTTGTTTGTTTGTTTGTTTGTTTGTTTTTGAGGCGGCTACAATCTCACAAGAGAGAGCTTTTCTGAATGAGTCTATCGTTGAACCCGATGGAGGGCAAGGCAAGCCATCTGGCTGCAGTTTATCTTTTCCCCTAATGGAGAACTTACTCCTTAATGTACAGGGAAATGATGCTGAGGCTCCTGGCACATACAGAAACAAACTCTAGAATTTACTCTGCCAATAGGACTTTTAGCAGATGTTACTTCATTTGTTAAGTTGACAGCTTGTTTGCTTACACCACCTCATGCAGCTGATGTTTTCACAGTGAATTCCGGGAGTTTGCGAATGGCTCCATCTGTGTGGAGTGTGACCCCCAGTGTGAGAAGATGGAAGATGGCATCCTCACGTGCCATGGACCGGTAAGCCTGAAGACATCTGTGGCTGTGTTGGCTTATTTAGTTCCATGTATGAATGTTTATGTCATTGCTTTATTGTTTATCCATTCATGCAACAGATATTTAGAGCATGCTGTGGGGACTCGTGTATGATATTCTATCCTCAAGAGGCTTAAGCTTAGGAATGTAGCTAAACTATTTAAAAATTCAATTTCTTAAATAGGTATGTTCCAAATTATGTATTTAAACAAAAGATAGGGAGTTGTCCCTGAAGATTGCATGGACTTGAAAAGAGAGATAGATAAGTAATTAAATAGAAACAAAATAGTTGATAAAGTATAAATATGTATAGATTTTATATAAACACAGTTAAGGGAGAAACTAAATCTGTCCTTGAGATGGAAAGTGGGCCATCAAGGAAAGCCATAGAGCAGTGACGTTTGGAATATTCTTTGAAGAAAAATCTGGAATGCAGAAACATGCAAAGATATACAAGTATAAAATTCATGTTGTTTTTGAGGTAAACTATATACCTTCATATCTGTTTAATTATATAACTACTATGACATTGTGAATAACAGTTGAAAAAAGGGGAAGATAAATACAAATGAAAATCTAAAGCAATGTGAGAAATATTGTGGCAGAGAGACAAATTGAGCTGTAAGAATCTAAGGAGATGATATGGGATAAGGAAAGTCTTCATGAATAAGTTGACATTTATATAGCTTGAAATTAGCTTTACAGAGAAAAATGATAATTAGTTTTCAGACCTCCCTTTAGTTCTCACCATTTGGGTTTTTTCTTAATAGTGAAGTTGGTATGAATTTGTCATTCTGAAGTGTCATACCTATCCTTCTTTAGACAAATTTCCAGTTTATTTGTGTATGGCGTCATCCCTCAGTAGATAATTTGGGGACCAACATTTGGGTGTAGCCGAGAGCTCAACATCACTCCATAAGAATTCATTTTGAAATTAAGTAGTATTAATTTTTCTACCAGAATGCTTATGCAGCACTTAATTAACTTAGAAAAAAGATATCATTGAGTCATCCAAACTTCCATTAGGCCCCAAAGAGCTGTACTGGAACTTCGTCTAAAGAAGGATGTGGAAAACTTGGACAGTTCAGAGAACTACCACAGGGATGATTAAGCTTGGAAAGCCAGACCTCTGAGAAAAAGAAGTGGTGTGATTTGGCCTGAAGAACCAAAGTCTAAAAGACAATTTAATATGTAATGATCTCCAAGTAAGTATGCAAAGGGTATATGCAGCCATTTGCTTTCTCCACTACGTGCAGTAATGGAAAATGCAGTTAGTCTGTGACATGAGCAATGTGGATTCTGTGAAGAATGTCACAAAACGCAGAAATGAAGTCCCATAATGGAGTATTAAAGCAAACTGAGTTATCAATATAAGATGTCTTTAAAAACTAATGTATTTGTGTACCATCTTGACTGTAAGTCATAGAATAATAAAGTCTCTTTCAGAGAGACTGAGACTGTGAAACTGTACAATTAATAAAATATTTGGCCATTTTCTCTGAACATAGCCGACTGCAAAATCAGTCTCATGCTCTTTCTATTCCTCATGCTGTCCCCTATGGTATGAAAGTACACTAGTGAATATCCAGTTTATTAGTTTAATTTATGTGTTTTACAGTAGATTTTTTCATTCTTCTGTTACTCAAAAGAATTGAGATAGTTTATAAAATACACATAAAAAACTCCTAAAAGCTAATATCCTTTTAATTTTCAAAATTAGTTGATAACTAAGAAAGAGTGAACAATTGGTTTTTAATGAAATCATTTTGATTCTCTAATGACAGCATTGTCAGACCATGTGTTTAAAATTACTAGCCTGAAACAAAATTAATATGTCTAGAAAATAGAAAGGACAATACCCAGGCCTAAAATTGTGAATTCACACATTGTCTAGAGATTAGAGAAGGCAAAAGTAGGAACAGTTTAGTGAAGCTGAATCAGGCATCTGTGAATGACCAAAGTACAGAATCACAGTATTTCCCTAATAATAATAATTAATAATAATAATAATTGATATATATTTATATTTACCAAATTCTGTTATATCTGAGGCATACTATCACTATCTCCATTTAAAATATAAAGACACTAAACCTATAATGATTAGAAAGTTACACCAAAAAGTCAACAATCAGTAAAGTTTTGACTCTAAATTTTACACCCTTTTCAGTTTTTATTTCAGGCAATACTGTCTAAAATGTAATAAGAATAAAATACTTTCTGGATACAACAGCTCTATGTAAAAATGGGAAGGCATAATCCTATTTAAATGTGACAGAAATGTAGGATACTCTTGAGAGGGATAGATTTGAAATAAAGCAAGCCTTTGCTTGTATATCCTTGTTTGTCTGCACTTGGTCTTTTTTATTCTATTTTATCATTTTATTTTATTACTTTACAAATTTATCCTTTCTGCCTCACTTTCACTGCTCCTATACAGTCCTATTGGGAAGGATAAGAGAGGAAATGTGAGAAGAAAGAAAAGTAGAGAAATAAAATAAAGTTGTAAGAGATCAAAAAACATAAACCAGAGAGACAGGCATGAGAAGAGAAAGAGAGAAACGAACTTATTTTAAAAATCTACTTCATAAAAGCTGAAGTAAATGTTAAAGCCAGGCTAACACAGGTGTCTATTAGGATGGAGCCTATCTTTTAGTTTTCTGTCTCGTTGTTGAATCCAGGGGTAGCTTAAAATCAGTGATAAGAAAGAATATTGCCTTTACTTCTGTTTTCTATTATTACATTGATCACTTCATTCATTGCACCTAGGTCCTTAAAAGCATTGGGAGTATAATAGAAGAATAAGTATTAGACATACATACAGTTCTTTAAATCTCTTTATAATTGAAATGAGATGGAGAAACAGTAAATTTTACTTTTTTTGAGATTTGCCAAGACATTTTTAAAGTAATGTCAGTTTAGGATATTAAGTTTGTATCATAATACAATCAAAAAGTGAAAAGATGCTTAAAAACAAGGAAACAAAAAATAATTGACCTCATTAAAGTGTATTTAAAGAATACATATGAATTCAATTTTAGTGCCATTATTTTTATGTCTTCTGATTTTGTCTGGACATTATTTTATATTACAATAATTTTATAGAAAAAATAATTTATAATTGCAACTAGAGCTGCCTAATGTACTCATAGTAAGTTTTATTCTTGTGTTCTGCAAGAAGACATCAGCATGTCTCTTGTCTTGTACAATAAGTCATGCCAATGAGCATACTTGCACAGTAAATGATTTTGTATAATAGAAGGCATTACGTGCCTAAGTACCCATGAGCAGGTGTTAAAATTGGAAGCATGTAAAGTATTCTTTTCTGGTAGGAAATAAGAACTTGCCAATAGCAAACTCTTCAATTTGAATAGGGATTAGGTTTCATAGGATAATTGTTTCTAAAGCTCTAAGTCTCACATCAAAATAGTGAAATAGACAGGTGCTTGATTGAACCTCAACAGTCTCAGGACTTCCAGAAACCTCTTCCTGATTACTTTTACTTCTTTATACCACAAATCTTCATTAGCAAACTATATTTAAATTTGAAAGTGTTACATCTCTTGATTTCCTGATGCCTTATGTTACCAACTTGCAATTGCTGGCTGCTTTTAGATGAGCACTTATGGACAGATGCTGTGCCCTCCCATGAACAGGCTGGTGGCCTCACTCCCTGCATAACGCATAACTGCATACAGTTTGCTTGTTCTGGTTCCTAAGTCCACATTGTTTGTAATTATAAACCTAATAAAATGAATCAACTCTCTCTATACTCACTACATCTTCTTTATCTAAACTGTGTTCAATGTGAACTATCATAATTACTGAATCATGTAGATATAGAACAAATTTTGGGGAGAAATGGATCTGGGAAATAAATTCCAGGAAAATGGTCAAAGAAAAGAGAAATCCAAAGACCATGTGACATATAAAAAAGAAGAACAAAAAATAAATTTCAAGTGGGTAATATCATTACTCAAAAGAGCCCTGTGTGAAAATATGGTCGTCTTTTAGAAAGTAACATTTTTAATCAAAATGTTCTCAAATGATGTGAGGATATACTACTTATTTCTTGCAAGTTTACAATCTTCAGAATCAAATCCAAATTAGATTTTTTTGGTAAAATTCTTAGATATTTAATATAATTTTGAATTTATACTTTTGTTATGAGTAGATATTTTAATATGGCTAATGCATATTTATTATTGCTCATTAATATTCTAAATACTAATGCATGATTGGACAATTACAAACATAAATGTATGAAATGAGTTAGTTCTATTTAAATTTATCATGATCATATTTATATTACCTTCATTCTTAGATAAGCTTTTCCATTAAATTTTCTTGATAAATACTTATTTTGTTATTATGGAGATTTGAATATTTGCTTATCAGAGTGTGTCATTTGTGGCTTTCAGTATTATTCTGAGATTTGGTAAAATCTCTGAAGGCATGGTACGTTTTTTAGCAATATCACAACCAAGTTTGAGAGTAACCTAGAAATGAACTTTTATTTGCCTAAACTGCCTAATTCCTGATCATTCAACCATATTAACTCTTAAAATGTATTGTTCAAATAGTCATTGTACAACCAAAAATGAGTTAATTTCTCCCTTTTATGTAAAATTCAGTGTTACCTAATTCCTATCATTGCCGTCTCGTTAACTATTTAGTGAGACGTCTCTCTTACTTCTCGTGATTGTGATGAGACATCACTAGGGAAAATGTGTTGTTACCAAGGATGGCTGCACTTTAACATCACCAGGAATAAATGACAGAAAAGACACACTGATATCCTTCTGAAAAGTGCTTGGAAAATTTGACTGATCAAAAAGCTTCCATAGCTCCATCCCTATTTATATGACTGAAAATGTTCTCCAGTTCTCTAGAAGAATATTAGCCACTCACCGAGTTTCAGTTACCAAACCACGTGAATGCAGTTCAGAGGAAATGGCACCCATTTTTCTTTCTCTTGTTTTGTTTTGTTTTTGGTTTTGGTTTGGTTTTCACACTTCAGGGACCTGACAACTGTACAAAGTGCTCCCATTTTAAAGATGGCCCGAACTGTGTGGAAAAATGTCCAGATGGCTTACAGGGGGCAAACAGTTTCATTTTCAAGTATGCTGACCAGGACCGAGAGTGCCACCCGTGCCACCCCAACTGCACACAGGGGTAAGTTGGCATCCTTGCTGCCGATGACTCCGTGTTGCATGCATCGCTAAGCAAAAGGTACATTCACTGACCTTTATCCCTGACACGGTCTACAAAAATGCATGATGTTATACAAAATTCTATTCATCTTTGTATTTAATATGCTGATTTTAAGAGAAATCCTTTCTAAAAGAATAGTATAAGAAATCAAATTTATACGCTTTGAAATATTTTCATTTAACATTTTAACTGTAACGATGCTGTGGATACCTTCATGAAACTGGTATCAGGTATGCTGTGTGTGTGGAGCATAAAAATTCTTCCAAAATTGCTAGAGATTGAAGTTATTGGAAAAGACAAGACAGTAATTGTGCTTTTGAAAGGGTGTGCTTAATGTGTCTTTAACAGGTTTTCTGTTTTTGTTTCTTTGTTATTTTCAGAAAATCATTCAAATAAGGTTATCTCTCTTTGACAAATACTACCTTGAATTACTCCTTCAACAAAACATAAGCCAAAGTAGTGGTGGCAGAAAACCCAAGGGACCTACTGATAGGTGTTTTAATAAAATTATGAGTGCTTTCTGTGAAAGTAACTTTAGTGCAGGTTAACCTATTTTGTTCCATGTAGGACAATTCAGAGATGGGCCCACATTTTTCTATTTTTCAAAAGGATGCCTTATAAAGTTAATAAAAATTAGATTTACCTTTGATAACAGTTGAATAACAAAGACATATTATAGAAAGAAGGAAAACTGAACTATAAAGTAAATAAGGTCACTCATCTAACAAATCCCAACAACTATTTCTTTAAAAGACAACAAATCTGTATCAGCAAGGTCTTTTCTTTTTCTTTCCTCCAAAGTCAATAATTTTGGAATTGAGAGCAGTTCACACTCTATCCTCCTTAGGTCCATAAAACCTCTCCATCATGAGTGTCTACATGCCTGTGCACACACATGTACGAGCACATGCACTTGGTATTGAGACTCGTGATGGGAACTTTGTATCTACCAGGGAAGTATGAGATTTTCTGTAAAGAGATTTTCTGCCAGATTAAGGGCTAGCTGTGAGGGGATAGGGAAGAAGTCAAGCAAGCCACATTATTTGTGGCCAAGAGGACATCAATTTGCAGATGCTGCTCCAGTTTTCTGCAGGTCAAGACATCAGTTTAAGTCATTCTGTGAAGTGGCACATCCTCAAAAGGTAAAGTCATATCCTGCTATTCAAATTCAAATGCAGCTTGGAAGAGGTAATGCCAACTCATTGCTTGACACATAAACACAGAGGTCGAGGATACTGAAATAGTCACATAGACACTGTGCTTCCACGAAACTGGAAGGAATAACTGCTTCCCTTGCGAGTTTTTTAGCACACACAGGTTCAGAGTCTTTCATGAAGAAACACCGGGACTGGAGAGTCAGCAACAGAAAGAGAAAACACTGCCTGCTAATATAATCATCCACAAGAGGGTTTTATTGTTTTGCAGCTAAAATTAAACCAGTAAATTATTCAATATAATGTTGATGTCAACAGCTGTTGCCATTCAAAATGAGGCCTTTTGCTGTTTTTGCAAATCTAATTACAAGGGAGCCATTAGGGAAATGAAAGTGAGATCACAGTCATAGTCTGGATGTGTGGCTCGTGTGTCTCCCCCTCGGCCCTTTGGAATCATGATTATATTATAAAAGAAAACATGGAGTCTATCGTGGGGGGAAGTAGTAGCAGCGACAACGAAGAGTTCAATTTTCCACAGCAACAGAAGTTAAATGTCAGCCAAAAGGGAGGAGAAGGTGTCGTAGGGAATAAATCTGACGTGGTCGTGTGGAAAGTCCGAGTAAATAGGAAGATGTTTTTGAATTCGCTGATACAGAATGATGGTGGGACGGGATTCAAATATTGTCCTCCTGGGCATCTTGCAAGGTCAATGGATTCCATACTGACGGATGGTCCTGAAGGATTTTTTTTTTTTTTTTTTTTTTTTGCTTACTGCCACCTTTTTTTCTGGTATTCTCCCCATCATCCAGACTCATTCACTTCATGCAAGTTCTGTGGTCCCAGCCTCACAACAAAATTTAGGAATTCCAGATTCCCTGAACCCTGCACTGCACACTGTCTACTGTGGTACAGCACCCTGCTTAGGGGTCCTTTACTGAAACAGTGGGGAGTCCGTGCGGTCAGCCCCTTCTTTTTGAGTTGAGCCTAGAGAGAAAGACTCTTTCCCTAGAAAGAGCACAGGGGCAGTGGGAATGGGGGGACACGTAGCTGTTTTTATTCCTAAACATATGCAATTACTGACCCGTTAGGAAGTGTGAGCTCCCCGGGCCAGCTCCGATTTGGAAAGCAGCTTTTGTTTTATAGGCCAATATTATGTCAGCTAGGTAATTCAAGAACCAAGTTAATGGAAATAGCCTTTCAAATCCCATTTTTTTAAAAGAAGGAAAGTTCTTACTTTGAGTACTGTTTAATGATTTTCTGAAAATAAAATTATCTGTGTAATACCTTAAAAGCACTTTTACTACTCTAAAAGTACATTAAATATATTGGCTCTAATAAGTTCTTTAGATATTTTTAAAATTATCCATTTAGCACCTATCAGGCGAGTCTCACTAATATTCCTGGAGGGGAAAAAATAACATCTCTTCTTGTCTTGCCTAAAGAAGTTTTATTTTAGCAAACTTTTCTCATTGACCACACATAGTAAGTGCTAAATTCAGAAATGGATAAGGCACAGCTCTTGACCACTGACTAGGAAGTCCCAGTCTGATCAATTTTTATTGTTACAATTTAGATCCTTCCCTCAGAGATCCTTGTCCATATTTTGAAATGATGAGCAAGAAACTAAAAGTTAGGAATGATTTTTATATTTGAAATCAGCAAAACAGAAATTCTTATAGAGGACTTGTATGCTAAATTTAGTATGTAATTAAATGGCCATAAGGGCAGGGATTAAAGTTTCCTCACTAATACCACTTGAGTCCTTGATAAATGTCAATTTAATTTTGGTTTTTAGACATGGATTGGATATTTGCTTTTTACAAGGAATCTTTTATAAACTTTATTAAGTGTTCTTGTTAATATTAGAATTGTGATTTCATATTAAATTTCTTGTGTTCATCTCTTTCATTAGTCCATTTTATATTTTTAAATATACATAATGAAAGAATTTCTATTGATAGAGAGGGAAAGAAGGGCTGCTTTTCTAATTATGGTCTATACTCTTTTCATCGAGATTTTTCAGCATTCCTCCAATTGCATTTCAAAATTTGCAGGCAATTTTGTCAAAGTATCTCAGCTATGTTAATTAAATGGGTACATTAAGGTGCTGACAATTCAGTATGTCCTGGCAAATGTTAAACAGCTCAATATTTGAAAATCTAGATATTTTTGTAATATGTTATAGTGACATTTTATAGTTTCTAATCGGTAATTTTTCTACTTTCGAACACTAATTTTGTTGAAGGTTATATTATTTCATATCTTTAGTCAGTGTCTTATTGGGGATTTTGACTCTTCAAAAGTTTAGTGTTTTCATTATTCTGTGATCTTGCTGATTCAATATAAATCTAACTAATTGCTTATATAAATAAAGCACAAGGAGTTGAAATAGACCATGTCTTTAATTATGCTTCGGCTTGTATTTAGACAGGCTGATGCCACTTCAGTCACAACCTCATTCTTCTCTGCCTTCTATTTGTTCCTTTACACTCAACTTGTAAATGTGTTTAAATCTCAAGCACCCTACACAACCCCCTCAAAAACCTTTCTTGACTACACATCTGGCCCCTTCAGTATCTCCCCTTCTTTTTCCCTTGCCTCAATTCTCTTCGATTTTCTTCTCCATGCACAACAACTTAAATTCTAATGACCTCACCAATGACAGCTAAAATGCTCTCAGTAGTTCTTATTTTACTAGACCTCTCTTGTATTTGACACTGATGAGCACTCCGTTTCCTGAAGTTTTCTGATTGAGCTTTGATGATACTGTAATCATCGATTTTATGCAATTATATTTCCCCATGTTCTGACACATGAGCTCATCTTATGTCATTTATTAGTCGGTTATTAGAGTTCCTTGAGTTTCAATGTCAGTCTCTGCTATCTCACTTTATAGATACTTTTTCAGTCATCTTTTCCACTTAACAGGATTTTGGCTTTCTTCTGTATGCTATTTCAAAAGTGATTATTATACCTGCACCTTCTTTACCCCTACCCTCACCCTCCAGCCACAGACTCTTCTTTGCAGCTGCTGAGGAACATTGCTTACTGGATTGGAGGACAACCACCCTAAGGTCTAGATGCACAAAACTAAAATTATCGACTCCTCCTGTACCCACATCCACACAAGGAAAAGTGCTCCTCCTCTTACGTTCTCTTACTCATGGCCCCACTATTCTCAAAGTTATGAAGATGTCTTCTGAGCCCTCCCTGATTTCATTATCAAATCATCCAGTAACTTCTCAGTTGTTTTCCACACCTCCCAAGGTGTTTCTTGAATCTGTTCCTTTGGTCTCTATCCTAGGTGCCATTGTGTTTCCTCTGTCATCTATTGCAGAGACTAATACAGTCTGTGTCAGAGGCGTCTACCTGGCTCCCAGCCGCCCAGCCCCCAAGGGCCAAGAGATCTATGCAAAACACAAAGCCAGCAATTTCACTACTTCTTTAAAAAACCTCTGGTGATTTTCCTTTAAATTTCTCCCTAAGCAAATAGTTTTCGACTTCAGGATCCCGTCTCCTGCTCTAGCTTCTTCTCCCTGTCCTATTGCCTCATTTGTCTTCTTCATTAAATTGTGAGCTCATTAAGACTATGTGAATGTCTAATCCAACTGTTTTGCTCCCTCCAGCTTCTGCAATAGTAGGAACACTTAGGAGGCGTGCAACACAGTATTTTATTTTAATGAATGAATGAAGATCTTTCATTACTCACATTCTCCTCAAGTTTAATTTCACTTTCAAATAATTTTCTCTTTTAAAGTTATATTATAAAGACACAGATTACAAATGAACCATAGCTTTCAGATTCTCACTTGAAAATAAATAGACTATTAATTTTAGGAAATGGCAATATTGTATTTTTTTAAAAAAGCATTTTGAGGAAGATATAATAGGAGCCTAGAAAGAATAGTTTCTTCAGAATAGAATAAAAGGAAAACTATATATGACAATTTGGAAACATTCTAGTAGTTAAAGCTCCATTTTTAGATATTGCTTTGATTACAGATTATGATATCAATGCAAACTATGTGCTCTAGTTATTTGCTTATTTTTCAAAAAAGACTTTATACAGTGTAGTTTCCATATATTTATACATTAAATTTTTCTGGTCCTCTCAAAACCAATCCTAAAAAAAAAGAACAAAAACTAATTTTCTACCTAGTATGAATGTTATAATAGATGCTTTTGAAACAGGGAAATAATGAATTACTATCATGCATAGTTATATAGTGCACCAAAATTTAGAGTTATCTGAAGATACAATGGACACTCCGACCTACATATGACACTTTGTCTTCATTATATAGTGACTTCAACTTCTTTTGCAGTTTAGAAATTAGAGTTTGGAAAAATGATTGTTATTACCAGCAGAATTAGACAGTTCTATAAGTCATAACTGTAATAGGAATCCTGATAACACACTGGAACTGTTTGTCTTTGATTGGGAGAAAAGGAAAAAAACTATTCAAGTACATTGAAAAGTGGAAAAAATAATGTTTCTAGAATACTTCCGAATGAAATTCTAGTACTGTACATTTATGTAACTTTGTGTATTTATATAATTTCACTTAAATGTTAATCTCAGTAGAGTTTTTTTTACCTGGGTCTCAATTTATTCTTTTCCTTGGAGAGTATTTATTTATTTGTTATTGTTTGAGTTAAATATTTTGACAGTTTAAAAACCTGTTTTTGTTTTTCTGTAATGGCACTGCTCTTTTAAAAGGCAATGTCAAGATGAACTACAGTATGGCGAAACCAGTTAATTTGCTTTTTAAATGAAATCATGTTTAAAGATAAGTATGTTTTAAAGACAGTGACAACCAAGGAATAGAATAATGTGATTATGTAAAGTATCTATGAGAATAGCATTAAAGCATGTTAACTCCCTTTCTGCCCAAATCAATCTTCAGCGGGTATTAAATATCAGGTTATTATATTATATTATATTATATTATATTATATTGAATAGCTCATGTTTTTTTTTGTATTGATTTTGTTTTTTACTTAAACTTAGGAGCTTTTAGAAGAAACCATATACATAAAACCAATTATGGCCATTGTAATACCAAGTTATTCATCAAGACATAATCATGAACGATGCAAATGAATTGAAAGTATGAGAAATGATCTATATGTGTTTGTAAGTTATCATCAGAAAGGGAGTAAAATTTCCTTTTCTGTGAACATGTTTCTTTGCAGTCCCCTTGGATGAAATTTGCAATTCATTTCTGTGATCCATCCAGCAATAATCTTCTCACCGGCTTTAAATTCATGGTGTTCCAAAATTGTCTAATAACTGTAATTAAGAACTTGACACAATTGGTATTTATCTCATAGATTTATTTTTCAATGAATAATGTTTTTCCTTGTCTTTTTTAAATTTTGATATTCTGCAGGTGCATAGGCTCCAGTATTGAAGACTGCATCGGCCTGATGGATAGGTACTTGGTGTGCTTGCTTCCCACTGTCTTCCTCGAGGCTCCGGGTGCTAGCACTGGTGCATGTGTGTGCATGTCACTGTGAATGGAGAATGATGTCTTCTGTTCTGTAATTGCCTGCAGGTGTAGCGGTCCCACTAGTCATGACTGCATTTACTACCCTTGGACGGGCCATTCCACTTTACCACAACATGCTAGGTAACATCTACCATGGTTCCATTTTGTCACTCAAATCCTTTCCCAATTTTCATGGATGAAAAATACTAACCAGTCGGGTGAAATTTGTAATATGCTAAATTAGGCAGTTAGGAAGAGGCGTGTAACAATTTTCAAGACACATTTTTTACCTCTTCTTCCTTCATTGATTGTGACTTTAAACTCCAAATTAGTAATAACATTACTTTTAATTTTATACAACTTAAACAAAACTTCTTTCTTTTGAATTATTAATATAGAACTTTAATAGACCATTTTCATGTTTAATTCTGTAGGTGATTGCAGAGAAGAATTTGGAAAAGCTGCTGAATTTTTATAAGACATTTGTTGTTTAATTTGATTCAATTTCTGATTTTATATTATTTTGAACTGGTTGGTATTTGCTCTAGGTATCAGAATACCATAGACTAAAGACAACAAAAAATATTTTGTGCAGGTAAAAACACAAGTTAGAATTTAAAAACGAAATATATCACTCGTGTTCATACCAAAATTTAATGCCTGAATGTTTGTAGTGGCTGTATTCAAAATTGCCACAAAGCTGGAAGCTATTCAAATGACCTACAGTGTATCCACGCATTGTAACACTACTCAGCAACAGGACATTGTACACTACCCAGCAATAGGACATTGTACACTACCCAGCAATAGGACATTGTACAC